>CM040829.1:29643022-29915522 GCA_022828995.1 Vimba vimba | reverse complement strand
AATTCCACAGCAAGCGTTTTCCAAACAACCCATAATAGCCGACTTCCTGTTGGGCTGGCGTAAAACTTTACAGAGGGAAAGTTGTTTGGCCTGATGAGATTTATATGTGTACCGAGTTTCATATTAATTCATGCAAGCGTGTTTGATATATGGACCAAGTTTTTGGACCCCGTTCAAGGGGGCGCTGTTGAGCCCCCCTGCCACGCCCGTTTCTGAAACTTTTCATGTGTCTACTGGCTAATAAGTGTGATGTGTCTGTTGAGTTTCATCCAATTTCAAGCATGCTAAGAGTCTCAAAAGCATCCGAAAAAAATATTAAAGTTTGATACGTTGCCACGGCAACAGTATCTAAGATATCAATAATCCTTTTACAGGTCTACATCTGCCGTGTGTCTACATTATACACATAAAGTTTGAAGCAAATCGGGTAAAACTAAGAGGGTGATTTCAAAGCATTTTGAAATTGACAAACTTCCTGCTGCCAGTTGGTGGCGCTATAACTTTGACTCACAATAGTTACATCCATCTGATCGGCCTTTTACCACGAACACTGCTGAAGTTTCATCAAGATCAGTTAATGTATGCAGAAGTTATAACACACTTCCTGTGTCCCATTATTCACCATAAATTCGTTTCCTCGCCACGGCCAAACCGTTCGAGATATCAAAAATCCTTCCGCAATTTAGCATCCTCAATGACTTGACTTCATGCACACCGAGTTTGGTGGGGATTGGATGAATTCTCTAGGAGGAGTACTTCGCATTCCACAGCAAGCGTTTTCCAAACAACCCATAATAGCCGACTTCCTGTTGGGCTGGCGTAAAACTTGACCGGGGAAAAGTTGTTTGGCCCGATGAGATCTATATGTGTACCGAGTTTCATGTTAATTCATGCAAGTGTGTTTGATCTATGGACCAAGTTTTCAGACCCAGTTCAAGGGGGCGCTGTTGAGCCCCCCTGCTACGCCCGGGTACCAGCTTCAGCCCGGCCCTGATGCCAGGGGGTTCTGACTTGTGTGCAAAGTTTCAAGAGTTTTTGAGCACGTTAAGGACCCCAAAAGCCCCTGAAACCTTGATTAAAAATATAAAAGCAATAGTCAAATCCCCCCTCCCCTCACACACACAGAGACACAGAGAGAGGGAGAGAAAATTCTCCAGAAAATCCACATTCAAACCAAAATATCTCTCTTCCTCTTGGTCCGAGCTAGTTACTGTAAATTAGAAAGTTGTCCGTCTTGATGAGAACAATACACATACCAAGTTTTGTTGCTGTTGATAAAACTAACCCCCCCACTTTTGACTAAAGGTGGCGCTACTGAGCCCCTCACCACGCCCGTTTCTGAAACTTTGCACGTCTACTGGCTAATAAATGTGATGTGTCTGTCGAGTTTCATGCATTTTCAAGCATGTGAAGAGTCTCAAAAGCATCCAAAAAGAATATTGAAGTTTGAAGCGTTGCCACGGCAACAGTATTTAAGATATCAATAATCCTTTCACAGGTCTACATCTGCCGTGTGTCTACATTATACACATAAAGTTTGAAGCAGATCGGGTAAAAATAAGAGGGTGATTTCAAAGCATTTTGAAAGTGACATATTCCTGCTGCCAGTTGGTGGCGCTATAACTTTTACTCACAATAGTCACATCCATGTGATCGGCCTCTTACAATGAACACACTTCTGAAGTTTCATCAAGATCAGTTAATGTATGCAGAAGTTATAACACACTTCCTGTTTCATTTTTTCGCCATAAATTCGTTTCCTCGCCACGGCCAAACCGTTCGAGATATCAAAAATCCGTCCGCAATTTAGCATCCTCAATGTCTGGACTTCATGCTGACCGAGTTTGGTGGCGAATGGTGGAATTCCCTAGGAGGAGTACATTAAATTCCACAGCACGCGTTTCCAAACAACCCTAAATAGCCGACTTCCTGTTGGGCTGGCGTAAAACTTAGAGCACGAAAGTTGTTCGGCCCGATGAGATCTATATGTGTACCGAGTTTCATATTATTACATGCAAGCATGTTTGATTTATGGACACGTGTTCGGATCCCGTTCCAGGGGGCGCTGTCGAGCCCCCCTGCCACGCCCGGGTACCAGCTTCAGCCCGGCCCTGATGGCCGCGGGTTCTGACCCGTGTGCAAAGTTTCAAGAGTTTTCGAGCACGTTAAGGGCCCCAAAAGTGCCCGAAAGGTTGACAAAATAATAATAATAATAAATATAGCTGCGAGCAGCGATTACGGGCCCAAGCCGGTGGCACCGCAACCTCGGTGTCTTTAGTTACCTAAAGGCACTGGGGTGGCGGTACCGCCGGCTTTGGCCCTTCATCGCTGCTTGCAGCTATATATATATATATATATATATATATATATATATATATATATATATATATATATATATATATTAGGGCTGTCAGTTAAACGCGTTATTAACGGCGTTAACGCAAACCCATTTTAACGGCGTCAATTTTTTTATCGCGCGATTAACGCCTAGCAAACTTTGTAGTTTTTTTTTTTTTTTTTTGACATGCTTTTGCAACAACTAGTAACGTTAGTACAACACCACCGGATCTAGCTAGACCGGAAACAAAACAACAGGCACGCCGCACACACTTGTTTGGGCTTGCGAGCCGGCCAAAGAGTGGACGAGAAGCCGCGTCTATGGACAACTTGTATCGCACATCGGACGCGTACTTTCTCAGTTTATGGCCAGCAATAAAAGGTGTGTGTACACTCATAGAGAATAATGTGTTCGAATTTTAAATACGAGGCGCTGCGCTTCGCTTCTCGTCCAGTGTGCGACCCCCTTTAACATTATGTTTTGAGTGGATGAATGATGAGCGCGAGACGCCGAAATGGATGCCAATAAGATTCTGAATGGAAAGTTTAATTTTAAAAAAGTGGCCAAAATGTTTCAGTTGACAAGACCAAAGTGATCTGTGTGTTTTGTCATTGTGAACTGAGCTATCATTGCAGCACGTCCAGTCTGAAATGGCCTACTACTTGATGGCCAAGCACACTGATTCGCTGATGCGAATTCTCCACCCCCTCGTCAATATTAGGACCTCGTCAGTATTTCTTTCACCCTTTTATTGATGGACAGTGTTACATTGTTACATATGATGATTTGCTGCTCAAAAAACATTCATTATTATTTTCAGTGTTAAAACAGTTGTGTACAATATTTTTTTAAATTCTTTGATGAATAGAAAGTTCAAAAGATTTCTTTCACCCTTTTATTGATGGACAGTGTTACATTGTGTGAGAGATTATTTGCTCCAAGTGAGAATGTTAGTGTGAAATTGAACACTACAGTATGCCAATGTTGATTTCAAAAAGAAACATTTGCTCAAAGCAAGCCGATCCACTTTTCCATGTCGATAAGAGCATTAAAATGAGAAAAAATAATGGGACAAAAAGAAATCAAGAGACATTTAGAATAGATAAAAATGTGCGATTAATTGCGATTAATCGCGAGTTAACTATGACATTAATGCGATTAATCGCGATTAAATATTTTAATCGTTTGACAGCACTAATATATATATATATATATATATATATATATATATATATATATATATATATATATATATATATATATAAAAGACAGAAAATATTACTTGACTTACCTTATTCTGATTTTATGATACACTCAAAATATTCCACAACAAATCCTTTAAATTTAATGTAAAAATAAAAATGAAAGTAAGCAGTGTTGGGCTCACGTAACCCTCTCATTAGAATCAAAATGTTTTAACATTTGCGATGTATTTGGATGCTAAACTATTCTTTATTATAGGCTTTGTTCTTCACTCGTGTTCCAATATCGACGGAAAAAATCATCCTCTTCACACGCGCAAAAATGAGCTTGAAACATCACAGTGGAGCGGTGCTTACTGTGAATGTACGAATTGTACTACTGACTATTTAGAGCAGTGTAATTTTTATATGTTAGGTTAACTATTTTATTATTATATTTTATTAAGGCTATAATGAACAGGCTGCGATGTCAAGATTGCAATGCTGGAATGTGTGTTTGTGTGTGTGTGTGTGTGTGTGTGTGTGTGTGTGTGTTCATGTTTTTCTATCCCGGTGGGGACTTCAACCTGAATGCACACAGACTCATGGGGACTCGTGTCACAATGGGGACCTAAATAGAGGTCCCCATGGGTAAACAAGCTTATAAATCATACAGAATAAGTTTTTTTGGAAATGTAAAAATGCAGAAAGTTTTCTGGGATAGGTAGGTTTAGGGTTAGTGTGAGGAGATAGAATATACAGTTTGTACAGTATAAAAACCATTAAGTCTATGGAGAGTCCCCACAAAGATAGTAAACCGTGTGTGTGTGTGTGGCGTGGGCGCGATTGAACAGTGGACACATAAAAACATACTCCGTCATTATACAGGACGACATTCAAACTGCAAAGTGTTAACTTATATTTGTGTACAGTCGCAATAAAACACAACATTGTGCTTTTGTAAAATAATTTCAAGCAATCCACCCCCCGAAAGGCGCTAATTTTAAAATGAAACTAAAATGCTCATGGCTGCACGGGCATTCATAACGGTGCGCATCCACGGCGAGGAACGAGCAGAACAGAGTGAACGTTTTTTCTGTTAATTCCTACTTCCATAGGAATTCATTTGAAACGCTCGCTCAACCACTATCAATGTCAGTGCGGACGAGCATATTTTACTTTCGTTTTTAAGTTGGCGATTCAAAAGCCCCCAGCGGTGTCACACATAGATTAACCAGTGGTAAAATATTCTCAACGTCACAAACCTAGTATATTTTTATGTAGATACAATAGGCCTACCTGATTTTGAACACAAGAGGGCAATATAGCCCTATGTATGACTTGACTTTTATGGGACTAAATAGTACAATTACTATTTTTAAACTTATAAATAATTATTAAATTGAAAAAAAGAATAAAATGGGTTTAGTTGTGATATTTGTATACTTTTATATAGAAATAAATGTTTTTTAATTACATTTTTAGAAGATGAGGCTTTTAGTTTCCTTTTTGTACATTACTTTAGTCCCTCACTATAGCAAAACCGTTTGAGATGTTTAATATCCGTTCACAATTTAGCATCTTTAATGTATTTTCATCATTTTGAAAAAGTTTGGTGTGAATAAAATAAACCAGTTAGGAAGAGTAGCTAAAAACTCAAGAGTCTGAAATATCCAAAAAATCCACATTCAAACCAAAATATCTGACTTCCTTTTGCTCTGAGCTAATAACTGTAAATTAGAAAGTTGTCTGACTCGATGAGACCAATATATATACTGATTTTTGGAACTGTTGGTAAAACTAACCCCCCCACTTTTGTCAAAAGCATGTTGAAAGTGACACACTTCCTGCTGCCAGTTGGTGGCGCTATAACTTTGGCTCACAATAGTTACATCCATCTGATCAGCCTCTTACCACGAACACACTGGTGAAGTTTCATGAAGATCAGTTAATGTATGCAGAAGTTATACCACTTCGTGTTTCTCTTTTCTCGCCATAATTTCGTTTCCTCGCCACGGCCAAACCGTTCGAGATATCAAAAATCCGTCCGCAATTTAGAATCCTCAATGTCTTGACTTCATGCACACCGAGTTTGGTGGGGATTGGATGAATTCTCTAGGAGGAGTACTCCGCATTCCACAGCAAGCGTTTTCCAAACAACCCATAATAGCCGACTTCCTGTTGGGCTGGCGTAAAACTTGACCGGGGGAAAGTTGTTCGGCCCGATGAGATTTATATGTGTACCGAGTTTCATATTAATTCATGCAAGCATGTTTGATCTATGGACCAAGTTTTGGGACCCCGTTCAAGGGGGCGCTGTTGAGCCCCCCAGCCACGCCCGGGTACCAGCTTCTGCCCGTCCCTGATGGCAAAGGGTTCTGACTTGTGTGCAAAGTTTCAAGAGTTTTTGAGCACGTTAAGGACCCCCAAAAGCCCCTGAAACCTTGATTAACAATATAAAAGCAATAGTCAAATCCCCCCCTCCCCTCACACACATAGAGACACAGAGAGAGGGAGAGAAAATTCTTCAGAAAATCAACATTCAAACCAAAATATCTCTCTTCGCGTGATTGAACAGTGGACACATAAAAACATACTCCGTCATTATACAGGACGACATTCAAACTGCAAAGTGTTAACTTATATTTTTGTACAGTCGCAATAAAACACAACATTGTGCTTTTGTAAAATAATTTCAAGCAATCCATCCCCCGAAAGGCGCTAATTTTAAAATTAAACTAAAATGCTCACGGCTGCACGGGCATTCATAATGGTGTGCGTCCACGGCGAGGAACGAGCAGAACAGAGTGAACGTTTTTCAGTTAATTCCTACTTCCATAGGAATTCATTTGAAACGCTCGCTCAACCACTATCAGTGTCAGTGCGGACGAACATATTTTACTTTCGTTTTTAAGTTGGCGATTCAAAAGCCCCCGTGGTGTCACACGGCGATTAACCGGTGGTAAAATATTCTCACCGTCACATACCTAGTATATTTTTATATAGATACAATAGGCCTACCTGATTTTGAACACAAGAGGGCAGTATAGCCCTATGTTTGACTTTATTTATTTATTGTTTAGACTAAACAACCATTCTGGCAGTTTTTAAACTTAAACTTCATTCTTAAATTGAAAAAAAAGAATAAAATGAGTTAAGTTCTGATATTTGTATACTTTTATATAGTAATAAATGGTGTATAATTAAATTTTTAGAATATATGAGGCTTTTAGTGTTTCCTTTTTTGACATTACTTTAATCCCTCGCCATAGCAAAACCATTTGAGATATTTAATATCCGTTCACAATTTAGCATATTTAATGTATTTTCATCATTTTGAAAAAGTTTGGTGGGAATATAATAAACCAGTTAGGAAGAGTAGCTAAAAACTCAGAGTCTGAAATATCCAAAAAATCCACATTCAAACCAAAATATCTGACTTCCTTTGGCTCGGAGCTAATGACTGTAAATTAGAAAGTTGTCTGGATCAATGAGACCAATATATATGCTGATTTTTGTAACTGTTGGTAAAACTAACCCCCCCACTTTTGTCAAAAGCATGTTGAAAGTGACACACTTCCTGCTGCCAGTTGGTGGCGCTAAAACTTTGACTCACAATAGTTACATCCATCTGATCGGCCTCTTACCACGAACACACTGGTGAAGTTTCATCAAGATCAGTTAATGTATGCAGAAGTTATACCACTTCGTGTTTCTCTTTTCTCGCCATAAATTAGTTTCCTCGCCACGGCCAAACCATTCGAGATATCAAAAATCCGTCCACAATTTAGAATCCTCAATGTCTTGACTTCATGCACACCGAGTTTGGTGGGGATTGGATGAATTCTCTAGGAGGAGTACTTCGCATTCCACAGCAAGCGTTTTCCAAACAACCCATAATAGCCGACTTCCTGTTGGGCTGGCGTAAAACTTGACCGGGGGAAAGTTGTTCGGCCCGATGAGATCTATATGTGTACCGAGTTTCATATTAATTCATGCAAGCATGTTTGATCTATGGACCAAGTTTTGGGACCCCGTTCAAGGGGGCGCTGTTGAGCCCCCCAGCCACGCCCGGGTACCAGCTTCTGCCCGTCTCTGATGGCAAGGGGTTCTGACTTGTGTGCAAAGTTTCAAGAGTTTTTGAGCACGTTAAGGACCCCCAAAAGCCCCTGAAACCTTGATTAACAATATAAAAGCAATAGTCAAATCCCCCCCTCCCCTCACACACATAGAGACACAGAGAGAGGGAGAGAAAATTCTTCAGAAAATCAACATTCAAACCAAAATATCTCTCTTCCTGTTGGTTGGAGATGGTTAATGTAAATTAGAAAGTTGTCCGTCTTGATGAGAACAATACACATACCAAGTTTTGTTGCTGTTGATAAAACTAACCCCCCCACTTATGACTAAAGGTGGCGCTACTGAGCCCCTCACCACGCCCGTTTCTGAAACTTTGCACATGTCTACTAGGTAATAAATGTAATGTGTCTGTCGAGTTTCATGCAATTTCAAGCATGCTAAGAGTCTCAAAAGCATCAAAAAAGAATATTGATGTTTGATGCGTTGCCATGGCAACAGTATTAAAGATATCAAAAATCCTTTCACAGGTCTACATCTGCCGTGTGTTTACATTATACACATAAAGTTTGAAGCAAATCGGGTAAAAATAAGAGGGTGATTTCAAAGCATTTTGAAAGTGACACACTTCCTGCTGCCAGTTGGTGGCGCTATAACTTTGACTCACAATAGTCACATCCATGTGATCGGCCTCTTACAACGAACACACTGCTGAAGTTTAATCAAGATCAGTTAATGTATGCAGAAGTTATAACACACTTCCTGTTTCCATTATTCGCCATAAATTCGTTTCCTCGCCACGGCCAAACCGTTCGAGATATCAAAAATCCCCTGGCAATTTTTCATCCTCAATGTCTTGACTTCATGCACACTGAGTTTGGTGGCGATCGGATTAATTCCCTAGGAGAAGTGTTTCAAATAACAGACCATGCGTTTCCAAACAACCCTTAATAACCGACTTCCTGTTGGGCTGGCATAAAAAGTAAAAGTACGAAAGTTGTTCGGCCCGATGAGATCTATATATGTACCGAGTTTCATATTATTACATGCAAGCGTGTCTGATTTATGGACCAAGTTTTCGGACCCCGTTCAAGGGGGCGCTGTTGCGCTCCCCTGCCACGCCTGGGTACCAGCTTCAGCCCGGCCCTGATGGCCGCGGGTTCTGACTCGTGTGCAAAGTTTCAAGAGTTTTCGAGCACGTTAAGGGTCTCAAAAGTGCCCGAAAGGTTGACAGAAAAATAATAATAATAATAATAATAAATATATATATATATATACATATATATATAAATATATATATAAATATAGCTGCGAGCAGCGATTACGGGCCCAAGCCGGTGGCACCGCAACCCCGGTGCCTTTAGTTACCTAAAGGCACCGGGGTGGCGGTACCGCCGGCTTTGGCCCTCCATCGCTGCTCGCAGCTATATTTATATATATATTTATATATATATGTATATATATATATATATATATATATATATATATATATATATATATATATATATATATATACACACATACACACACATACATATATAACCGTTCAAAAGTTTGGGGTCAGTAAGATTTTTAATGTTTTTAGGAGAAGTCTCTTCTGCTCACCAAGGCTGCATTTATTTGATTAAAAATACAAACAAAAACTGTAATATTGTGAAATATTATTCCAATTTAAAACAGCTGTTTTCAATTTTAAAATATTTTACATAGTAATTAATTTTTGTGATCAAAGTTGAGTTTTCAGCATCATTACTCCAGTCTTCAGTGTCACATGATCCTTCAGAAATCATTCTAATATGATGATTGATGCTCAATAAATATTCATTATTATTTTCAATGTTGAAAACAGTTGTGTACAGATTTTTTTTTCAAAATGCTTTGATGAATGTAAAGTTCAAAAGAACAGCATTTATTTCAAATATAATTTTTTTAACATTATAAATGTCTTTACTGTAACTGTTGATCAGTTTAACTCATCCTTCATAAATAAAAGTATTGATTTATTTTATTTCTTTCCCCCAAAAATAAAATTAAAATTATTACTAATCCCAAACTTTTGAGCGGTAGTGTTATGTTACAAAAGCTTTAGATTTCAGATAAATGCTGTTCTTTTGAACTTTCTATTCATCAAAGACTGTACACAACTGTTTTCGACAGTTTCTTGAGCATCAATCATCATATTAGAATAATTTCTGAAGGATCATGTGACAGTGACTCCGCTTTGATCACAGGAATAAATAACAGTTTAAAATATATTAAAATAGAAAGCAGCTGTTTTAAATTGGAATAATATTTTACAATATTACTGTTTTTGTTTGTATTTTTAATCAAATAAATGCAGACTTGGTGAGCAGAAGAAACTTCTCTGGGTGAGCAGAAGAAACTTCTCTGGTATGTGCGCACCACAGACTGCACGCACGTCCGCTTAGAGTTCCGCCTTTTGCGTTCCGTCAATATTACGTTATTAGAAAAATATTTTTTTAGAGAATCAATTTTTTGACATTTGTGCATCGATTCAGAATCGTCCACGTCCGGATCGCGATGCATCTAAGAATCAATTTTTTCTCCCACCACTAGATTTCATACAACAGGTTAATAATCAGTTACAATTAACCGAATAACCAGTGGGAAAATATCCTCAGACACATACCTAATAAATGTATCTTTAAATAGAATATTGGCCTACCTGGTAAAAAGTTTTATATACTATTTTGATGTGCTTTTGGACACAAGAGGGCAGTATAGCCCTATGTATGACTTGTTTTTGTTTTTTTACTTTACTGTTTTTAATTTTAGAATAAAATTAGAATAAAATTCTTTTTAAAAACAGGATAAAATGGGTTTAGTTGTGATATTTGTATACTTTTATATAGAAATAAATGGTATATAATTACATTTTTATAAGATTTGAGGCTTGTAGTGTTTCCTTTTTGGACATTACTTTAATCCCTCGCCATAGCAAAACCGTTTGAGATATTTATTATCCGTTCACAATTTAGCATATTTAATGTATTTTCATCATGTTGAAAAAGTTTGGTGGGAATAAAATAAATAGTTTAAGAGGAGTGGCTAAAAATTCAGAGGCTGATTTTGCAAAAAAATCCACATTCAGACCAAAATATCTGACTTCCTGATGGCTGTAGCTAATGAAAGTAAATTAGAAAGTTGTCCAGCTTTATAAGAACAATATACAAACAATTTTTTTTTACTGTAGTTAAAACTTACCCCCCCAGTTTTGTCAAAAGCATGTTGAAAGTGACACACTTCCTGCTGCCAGTTGGTGGCGCTATAACTTTGACTCACAATAGTTACATCCATCTGATCGGCCTCTTACCACGAACACACTGCTGAAGTTTCATCAAGATCAGTTAATGTATGCAGAAGTTATTCCACTTCGTGTTTCTTCTTTCTCGCCATAAATTCGATTCCTCGCCACGGCCAAACCGTTCGAGATATCAAAAATCCGTCCGCAATTTAGCATCCTCAAAGTCTTGACTACATGCACACCGAGTTTGGAGGGGACACAGTGAATTTTCTAGGAGGAGTATTTCACATTCCACAGCAAGCGTTTTCCAAACAACCCATAATAGCCGACTTCCTGTTGGGCTGGCGTAAAACTTGACCAGGACAAAGTTGTTCGGCCCAATGAGATCTATATGTGTACCGAGTTTCACATTAATTCATGCAAGCGTGTTTGATTAATGGACCAAGTTTTCAGACCCCGTTCAAGGGGGCGCTGTTGAGCCCCCCTGCCACGCCCGTTTCTGAAACTTTGCACATGTCTACTGGCTAATAAGTGTGATGTGGCTGTCGAGTTTCATCCAATTTCAAGCATGCTAAGAGTCTCAAAAGCATCCGAAAAAAATATTAAAGTTTGATACGTTGCCACGGCAACAGTATCTAAGATATCAATAATCCTTTCACAGGTCTACATCTGCCGTGTGTTTACATTATACACATAAAGTTTGAAGCAAATCGGGTAAAACTAAGAGGGTGATTTCAAAGCATTTTGAAAGTGACAAACTTCCTGCTGCCAGTTGGTGGCGCTATAACTTTGACTCACAATAGTTACATCCATGTGATCGGCCTCTTACAACGAACACACTGCTGAAGTTTCATCAAGATCAGTTAATGAATGCAGAAGTTATAACACACTTCCTGTTTGAATTATTCGCCATAAATTCGTTTCCTTGCCACGGCCAAACCGTTCGAGATATCAAAAATCCGTCCGCAATTTAGCATCCTCAATGTCTTGACTTCATGCCGACCGAGTTTGGAGGCGAATGGATGAATTTCCTAGGAGGAGTACATCAAATTCCACAGCATGCGTTTCCAAACAACCCATAATAGCTGACTTCCTGTTGGTCTGGCGTAAAACTTAGAGCACGAAAGTTGTTCGGCCCGATGAGGTCTATATGTGTACCGAGTTTCATATTATTACATGCAAGCATGTCTGATTTATGGACAAGTGTTCGGATCCCGTTCCAGGGGGCGCTGTCGAGGCCCCCTGCCACGCCCGGGTACCAGCCTCAGCCCGGCCCTGATGGCCGCGGGTTCTGACCTGTGTGCAAAATTTCAAGAGTTTTCGAGCATGTTAAGGACCCCAAAAGTGCCCGAAAGGTTGACAAAATAATAATAATAATAATAATAATAATAATAATAATAATCCTACCGAAAACAATAGGGCCTTCGCCCTTTCAGGGCTTGGGCCCTAATAATAAATAATCCTACCGAAAACAATAGGGCCTTCGCCCTTTCAGGGCTTGGGCCCTAAATATAGCTGCGAGCAGCGATTACGGGCCCAAGCCGGTGGCACCGCAACCCCGGTGCCTTTAGGGGGTGGCGGTACCGCCGGCTTTGGCCCTCCATCGCTGCTCGCAGCTATATTTATATTTATATATATATATATATATATATATATATATATATATATACATAAACACACATACATACATACATACATATATATATATATATATATATATATATATATATATATATATATATTACCGTTCAAAAGTTTGGGGTCAGTAAGATTTTTAATGTTTTTAGGAGAAGTCTCTTCTGCTCACCAAGGCTGCATTTATTTGATTAAAAATACAAACAAAAACTGTAATATTGTGAAATATTATTCCAATTTAAAACAGCTGTTTTCAATTTTAAAATATTTTACATAGTAATTAATTTCTGTGATCAAAGTTGAGTTTTCAGCATCATTACTCCAGTCTTCAGTGTCACATGATCCTTCAGAAATCATTCTAATATGATGATTGATGCTCAATAAATATTCATTATTATTTTCAATGTTGAAAACAGTTGTGTACAGATTATTTTTTTCAAAATGCTTTGATGAATGTAAAGTTCAAAAGAACAGCATTTATTTCAAATATAATTTTTTTAACATTATAAATGTCTTTACTGTAACTGTTGATCAGTTTAACTCATCCTTCATAAATAAAAGTATTGATTTATTTTATTTCTTTCCCCCAAAAATAAAATTTAAATTATTACTAACCCCAAACTTTTGAGCGGTAGTGTTATGTTACAAAAGCTTTAGATTTCAGATAAATGCTGTTCTTTTGAACTTTCTATTCATCAAAGACTGTACACAACTGTTTTCGACATTTAAAATAATAATGAATGTTTCTTGAGCATCAATCATCATATTAGAATAATTTCTGAAGGATCATGTGACAGTGACTCCGCTTTGATCACAGGAATAAATAACAGTTTAAAATATATTAAAATAGAAAGCAGCTGTTTTAAATTGGAATAATATTTTACAATATTACTGTTTTTGTTTGTATTTTTAATCAAATAAATGCAGCCTTGGTGAGCAGAAGAAACTTCTCTGTTATGTGCGCGCCACAGACTGCACGCACGTCCGCTTAGAGTTCCGCCTTTTGCGTTCCGTCAATATTACGTTATTAGAAAAATATTTTTTTAGAGAATCGATTTTTTGACATTTGTGAATTGATTCAGAATCGTCCACGTCCGCATCGCGATGCATCTAAGAATCAATTTTTTCTCCCACCCCTAGATTTCATACAACAGGTTTATAAACAGTTACAATTAAGTCACTTACATTTTAGATGCAGTATTGACTGTTTTTGTTCTGTTTCAGCAGCGAAAATAGTTAAAGATTAAAGCAGAACCATCACGCATCACGTGTTTTCTCATAACTGAACGATTCAGCATTTTTAAGGAATCGGTTGACTCAAAGTTTGAATGATCAATCCATAAACATCTGTCTTAATCATGATCGACTCATTCGAACGAATCGTTTGAACGAATGAATCAATGACTCGCTTATTAAGATGGATGCCTGGCGACACCTAATGGCGGTTTAGTGTTGTTTAAAAGCATCATTCTTTCCAACGTGTGTGTGATTTGTGTGTGCAACATTATCAATGTCAGTGTGGAAGTCTGTATTTTTCTTTCACTTTTATATTAGCAATTTAAAAGCACCCGCTTGTGTCACACGTAGAATAACCGGTGGGAAAATATCCTCAGACACATACCTAATAAATGTATCTTTAAATAGAATATTGGCCTACCTGGTAAAAAGTTTTATATACTATTTTGATGTGCTTTTGGACACAAGAGGGCAGTATAGCCCTATGTATGACTTGTTTTTTTGTTTTTTTTACTTTACTGTTTTTAATTTTAGAATAAAATTAGAATAAAATTCTTTTTAAAAACAGGATAAAATGGGTTTAGTTGTGATATTTGTATACTTTTATATAGAAATAAATGGTATATAATTACATTTTTTGAAGATTTTAGGCTTTTAGTGTTTCCTTTTTGGACATTATTTTAATCCCTCGCCATAGCAAAACCGTTTGAGATATTTATTATTCTTTCACAATTTAGCATATTTAATGTATTTTCATCACGTTGAAAAAGTCTGGTGGGAATAAAATAAATAGTGTAAGAGGAGTGGCTAAAAATTCAGAGGCTGATTTTGCAAAAAAAATCCACATTCAGACCAAAATATCTGACTTCCTGATGGCCGGAGCTAATGAATGTAAATTAGAAAGTTGTCCGGCTTGATGAGAACAATATAAAAACTATTTTTTTTTTACTGTACTTAAAACTAACCCCCCCACTTTTGTCAAAAGCATGTTGAAAGTGACATACTTCTTGCTGCCAGTTGGTGGCGCTATAACTTTGACTCACAATAGTTACATCCATCTGATCGGCCTCTTACCACGAACACACTGCTGAAGTTTCATCAAGATCAGTTAATGTATGCAGAAGTTATTCCACTTCGTGTTTCTCTTTACTCGCCATAAATTCGATTCCTCGCCACGGCCAAACCATTCGAGATATCAAAAATCCGTCCGCAATTTAGCATCCTCAAAGTCTTGACTACATGCACACCGAGTTTGGAGGGGACACGGTGAATTTCCTAGGAGGAGTACTTCACATTCCACAGCAAGTGTTTTCCAAACAACCCATAATAGCCGACTTCCTGTTGGGCTGGCGTAAAACTTGACCCGGGGAAAGTTGTTCGGCACGATGAGATCTATATGTGTACCGAGTTTCATATTAATTCATGCAAGCGTGTTTGATATATGGACCAAGTTTTAGAACCCCGTTCAAGGGGGCGCTGTTGAGCCCCCCAGCCACACCCGGGTACCAGCTTCTGCCCGTCCCTGATGGCAGGGGGTTCTGACTTGTGTGCAAAGTTTCAAGAGTTTTTGAGCACGTTAAGGACCCCAAAAGCCCCTGAAACCTTGATTAACAATATAAAAGCAATAGTCAAATCCCCCCTCCCCTCACACACACAGAGACACAGAGAGAGGGAGAGAAAATTCTTCAGAAAATCCACATTCAAACCAAAATATCTCTCTTCCTGTTGGTAGGAGATAGTTAATGTCAATTAGAAAGTTGTCCGTCTTGATGAGAACAATACACATACCAAGTTTTGTTGCTGTTGATAAAACTAACCCCCCCACTTATGACTAAAGGTGGCGCTACTGAGCCCCTCACCACACCTGTTTCTGAAACTTTGCACAAGTCTACGGGCTAATAAGTGTGATGTGTCTGTCGAGTTTCATCCAATTTCAAGTATGTTAAAAGTCTCAAAAGCATCAAAAAAGAATATTAAAGTTTGAAGCGTTGCCATGGCAACAGTATTAAAGATATCAAAAATCCTTTCACAGGTCTACATCTGGCGTGTGTTTTCATTATACACATAAAGTTTGAAGCAAATCGGGTAAAAATAAGAGGGTGATTTCAAAGCATTTTGAAAGGGACACACTTCCTGCTGCCAGTTGGTGGCGCTATAACTTTGACTCACAATAGTCACATCCATGTGATCGGCCTCTTACAACGAACACACTGCTGAAGTTTCATCAAGATCAGTAAATGTATGCAGAAGTTATAACACACTTCCTGTGTCTATTTTCTCGCCATAAATTTGTTTCCTCGCCACGGCCAAACCGTTCGAGATATCAAAAATCCGTCCGCAATTTAGCATCCTCAATGTCTTGACTTCATGCACACCGAGTTTGGAGGTGAATGGATGAATTTCCTAGGAGGAGTACATCAAATTCCACAGCATTGGTTTTCCAAACAACCCATAATAGCCGACTTCCTGTTGGGCTGCAATAAAACTTAGAGCACGAAAGTTGTTCGGCCCGATAAGATCTATATGTGTACCGAGTTTCATATTAATTCATGCAAGCGTGTTTGGTATATGGACCAAGTTTTCAGACCGCACTCGGACCCCATTCAAGGGGGCGCTGTCGAGCCCCCCTGCCACGCCCGGGTACCATCTTCAGCCCGGCCCTAATGGCCGCAGCTTCTGACCCGTGTGCAAAGTTTCATGAGTTTTCGAGCACGTTAAAGGCCCCAAAAGCCCCCGAACCCTTGAAGAACAATAATAATAATAATAATAATAATAATAATCCTAACGAAAACAATAGGGCCTTCGCCCTTTCAGGGCTTGGGCCCTAAATAATAATAATAATAATAATAATCCTACCGAAAACAATAGGGCCTTCGCCCTTTCAGGGCTTGGGCCCTAAATATAGCTGCGAGCTAAAGGCACCAGGGTGGCGGTCCCGCCGGCTTTGGCCCTTCATCGCTGCTCGCAGCTATATTTATATATATATATATATATATATATACACACATACACATATATATATATATATATATATATATATATATATACACACACAGTATATGATGTATATATATATATATATACATTATATACTGTGTGTGTGTATATATATATATATATATATATATATATATATACATTTTAGGGACAAGACACAGAGAATTTTACTTGCCTGACCTGATTAGAATAACGAAAAAAAAAATCTAATAAAAAGATAACTAGGGAATCACTAAATCGAGAGAATTATTCTGATTTCATGATACACTCAAAATATTCCATAACAAATCCTTTAAATGTAACGATATTCAGAACGGAAAAAGAATACAAAAAATAACTACAAACAAGCCAAAACGAAATAAAAAAATAAAAATACATTTAAGCAATCCATGACATGACATTATTTATCTAGTTTTTGGACTGAAACATTCTGGTTGTTTTTAAACTCAAACATAATTCTTAAATTGAAAACAAACAAACAAACAAAAAAAAGAATAAAATGGGTATAGTTCTGATATTTGTATAATTTTATATAGAAATAAATGGTGTATAATTGCATTTTTAGAAGATATGAGACTTTTAGTCTGTCCTTTTTTGACATTACTTTAATCCCTCACTATAGCAAAACCGTTTGAGATTTTATTTTTAAAAATAATCAGTTAACAACATAGGCCTGCTGACTATAAAAATGACAAATATGGAGGTTTTATATATTTTATAACATATGATACAGTGAAGCAACCTCACTTGACGAGTGTCATTTCCTGAATACAATCACAGTTGAAACTGTGACATTGATTTCATACAACAGGTTAATAAACAGTTCCAGTTAAGTCACTTACATTTTAGATGCAATATTGACTGTTTTTGTTCTGTTTCAGCAGCCAAAATAGTTAAACAAAGATCACAGCAGAACCATCGCGCATCACGTGTTTTCTCATAACTGAACGATTCAGCATTTTTAACGAATCGGTTGACTCAAAGATTGAATGATCAATAAACATCTGTCTTAATCATGATCGACTCATTCGAACGAATCGTTTGAACGAATGAATCAATGACTCGCTTAAGATGGATGCCTGGCGACACCTAATGGCGGTTTAGTGTTGTTTAAAAGCATCATTCTTTCCAACGTGTGTGTGCAACATTATTTTTCTTTCACTTTTATATTAGCGATTTAAAAGCACCCGCTCGTGTCACACGTCGATTAACCGGTGGGAAAATATCCTCAGACACATACCTAATAAATGTATATTTAAATACAATATTGGCCTACCTGGTAAAAAGTTTTATATACTATTTTGATGTCCTTTTGGACACAAGAGGGCAGTATAGCCCTATGTTTGCTTTTTTGTTTAACCAAATAGCACTAAATAGCCTGTTTTTAACTTTTTCATTCTTCTTGAATTGCAAAAACAGAATAAAATGGGTTTAGTTGTGATATTTGTATACTTTTATATAGAAATAAATGGTATATAATTACATTTTTATAAGATTTGAGGCTTTAATGTTTCCTTTTTGGACATTACTTTAATCCCTCGCCATAGCAAAACCGTTTGAGATATTTATTATCCGTTCACAATTTAGCATATATAATGTATTTTCATCATGTTGACAAAGTTTGGTGGGAATAAAATAAATAGTTTAAGAGGAGTGGCTAAAAATTCAGAGGCTGATTTTGCAAAAAAATATACAATATACAAATATACAAACATTTTTTTTTTTACTGTAGTTAAAACTTACCCCCCCACTTTTGTCAAAAGCATGTTGAAAGTGACACACTTCCTGCTGCCAGTTGGTGGCACTATAACTTTGACTCACAATAGTTACATCCATCTGATCGGCCTCTTACCACGAACACACTGCTGAAGTTTCATCAAGATCAGTTAATGTATGCAGAAGTTATTCCACTTCGTGTTTCTCTTTTCTCGCCATAAATTCGATTCCTCGCCACGGCCAAACCGTTCGAGATATCAAAAATCCGTCCGCAATTTAGCATCCTCAAAGTCTTGACTACATGCACACCGAGTTTGGAGGGGACACAGTGAATTTTCTAGGAGGAGTATTTCACATTCCACAGCAAGCATTTTCCAAACAACCCATAATAGCCGACTTCCTGTTGGGCTGGCGTAAAACTTGACCAGGACAAAGTTGTTTGGCCCGATGAGATCTATATGTGTACCGAGTTTCATATTAATTCATGCAAGCGTGTTTGATTAATGGACCAAGTTTTCAGACCCCGTTCAAGGGGGCGCTGTTGAGCCCCCCTGCCACGCCCGTTTCTGAAACTTTGCACATGTCTACTGGCTAATAAGTGTGATGTGTCTGTCGAGTTTCATCCAATTTCAAGCATGCTAAGAGGTTTAAAAGCATCCAAAAAAAAAATTAAAGTTTGATACGTTGCCACGGCAACAGTATCTAAGATATCAATAATCCTTTCACAGGTCTACATCTGCCGTGTGTCTACATTACACACATAAAGTTTGAAGCAAATCGGGTAAAACTAAGAGGGTGATTTCAAAGCATTTTGAAAGTGACAAACTTCCTGCTGCCAGTTGGTGGTGCTATAACTTTGACTCACAATAGTTACATCCATCTGATCGGCCTTTTACCACGAACACACTGCTGAAGTTTCATCAAGATCAGTTAATGTATGCAGAAGTTATAACACACTTCCTGTGTCCCATTATTCGCCATAAATTTGTTTCCTCGCCACGGCCAAACCGTTCGAGATATCAAAAATCTGTTCGCAATTTAGCATCCTCAATGTCTTGACTTCATTCACACCGAGTTTGGTGGCGATCGGATGAATTCCCTAGGAGGAGTATTTCACATTCCATTGTATGCGTTTTCCAAACAACGTATAATAACCGACTTCCTGTTGGGCTGGTGTAAAACTTAGAGCACGAAAGTTGTTCGGCCCGATGAGATCTATATGTGTACTGAGTTTCATATTATTACATGCAAGCGTGTTTGATTTATGGACCAAGTTTTCAGACACCATTCCAGGGGGCGCTGTCGAGCCCCCGTGCCACGCCCGGGTACCAGCTTCAGTCCGGCCCTGATGGCCGCAGGTTCTGACGTGTGTGCAAAATTTCAAGAGTTTTTGAGCATGTTAAGGGCCCCAAAAGTGCCCGAAAGGTTGACAAAATAATAATAATAATAATAAAATATAGCTGCGAGCAGCGATTACGGGCCCAAGCCGGTGGCACCGCAACCCCGGTGCCTTTAGTTACCTAAAGGCACCGGGGTGGCGGTACTGCCGGCTTTGGCCCTCCATCGCTGCTCGCAGCTATATTTATATATATATATATATATATATATATATATATATATATATATTAGGGCCGGGACATTAACGCGTTAATTTCGATTAATTAATCTGAGAAAAAATAACGCGTTAAAAAAAAATAACGCAGATTAATCCATTCCATATTGACCTTTGAACCTGGAGCCGTTATAGCCACCATTCGACTGTAAAATGAAGGAGGGAGACGAGAACGCGCTGGCGCTGCCTGGATCATTGATTGATTGGAACATTTACTTATAAAAAAAAACAGCCGGCATTTCAACGTTGATTCACCGGTGAACGTAAGGGACCAAGGTCGAATCAGTGTTGGATTATGTTTCGATTGTGCAAAACGAATCAACGTTGAAATCGTGACGTGGTTTCACCGTTGATGTCGTGACGTTGTTTCATTGTTGATTTTGTGACGTTGTTTCACCGTCTCTTCTTTCAATATGGGTGAATAAAGATTATATGTCGACGTTGAACCAATGTTGAATTATGCTTCGGTTTTGCAAATTGAATCAACGTTGATATCGTGACGTTGTTTCACCGTCTTACCTTTCATCATGGGATAATGAGTCATGACAATGCTGACTGAATTTGTGATTAACTGTACACTAAAATATTGTTAACTGTCAAATTACTTGCAGCAATGGCTTAATTAAACACATTTAATAAAAATATAACATGCTCAAAATTGTAAAACAAGTTTTATTCTGAAAAAACAAAAGTCTAAAAATACTTTCTAAAACAGATGAAAAACATCTCAAACTTTAAATTGCAGCATTTTCGAAGTAATGTTAAAAACCTGTAATAAAGCAAGTGTAAATAATGTTTATAATTTAATGTTTAATATTAAATGTATACTTTAATAATGTTCAATAATTTAATAATGTTCAATTGGATTGGATTGATTATTTGCTAGGCACAATTATTTCAATGCTCACCCTTAGAACATTTGAACATTATTTCAATAACATGTTCAACACAATTATTTTTAATTGATTGACAGCCCTAATTTATATGCGATTAAAATGCGATTAATTCGATTAATTAATTACAAAGCCTCTAATTAATTAGATTAATTTTTTTAATCGAGTCCCGGCCCTAATATATATATATAAACAAAAACTGTAATATTGTGAAATATTATTCCAATTTAAAACAGCTGTTTTCAATTTTAAAATATTTTACATAGTAATTAATTTCTGTGATCAAAGTTGAGTTTTCAGCATCATTAGTCCAGTCTTCAGTGTCACATGATCCTTCAGAAATCATTCTAATATGATGATTGATGCTCAATAAATATTCATTATTATTTTCAATGTTGAAAACAGTTGTGTACAGATTTTTTTTTCAAAATGTTTTGATGAATGTAAAGTCCAAAAGAACAGCATTTATTTCAAATATATTTTTTTTAACATTATAAATGTCTTTACTGTAACTGTTGATCAGTTTAACTCATCCATCATAAATAAAAGTATTGATTTATTTTATTTATTTCCCCCAAAAATAAAATTTTAATTATTACTAACCCCAAACTTTTGAGCGGTAGTGTTATGTTACAAAAGCTTTAGATTTCAGATAAATGCTGTTCTTTTGAACTTTCTATTCATCAAAGACTGTACACAACTGTTTTCAACATTTTCAACATTTTCTTGAGCATCAATCATCATATTAGAATAATTTCTGAAGGATCATGTGACAGTGACTCCGCTTTGATCACAGGAATAAATAACAGTTTAAAATATATTAAAATAGAAAGCAGCTGTTTTAAATTGGAATAA
Organism: Vimba vimba; assembly: GCA_022828995.1. Lineage (NCBI taxonomy): Eukaryota > Metazoa > Chordata > Actinopteri > Cypriniformes > Leuciscidae > Vimba > Vimba vimba. The sequence goes on along the minus strand of CM040829.1, from coordinate 29,893,717 downwards.
TATTTTACAATATTACTGTTTTTGTTTGTATTTTTAATCAAATAAATGCAGCCTTGGTGAGCAGAAGAAACTTCTCTGTTATGTGCGCGCCACAGACTGCACGCACGTCCGCTTAGAGTTCCGCCTTTTGTGTTCCGTCAATATTACGTTATTAGAAAAATATTTTTTTAGAGAATCGATTTTTTTACATTTGTGAATCGATTCAGAATCGTCCACGTCCGCATCGCGATGCATCTAAGAATCAATTTTTTCTCCCACCCCTAGATTTCATACAACAGGTTAATAAACAGTTACAATTAAGTCACTTACATTTTAGATGCAGTATTGACTGTTTTTGTTCTGTTTCAGCAGCAAAAATAGTTAAAGATCACAGCAGAACCATCACGCATCACGTGTTTTCTCATAACTGAACGATTCAGCATTTTTAAGGAATCGGTTGACTCAAAGTTTGAATGATCAATCCATAAACATCTGTCTTAATCATGATCGACTCATTCGAACAAATCGTTTGAACGAATGAATCAATGACTCGCTTATTAAGATGGATGCCTGGTGACACCTAATGGCGGTTTAGTGTTGTTTAAAAGCATCATTCTTTCCAACGTGTGTGATTTGTGTGTGCAACATTATCAATGTCAGTGTGGAAGTCTGTATTTTTCTTTCACTTTTATATTAGCAATTTAAAAGCACCCGCTTGTGTCACACGTCGAATAACCGGTGGGAAAATATCCTCAGACACATACCTAATAAATGTATCTTTAAATAGAATATTGGCCTACCTGGTAAAAAGTTTTATATACTATTTTGATGTGCTTTTGGACACAAGAGGGCAGTATAGCCCTATGTATGACTTTTTTTTTTTTTTTACTTTACTGTTTTTAATTTTAGAATAAAATTAGAATAAAATTCTTTTTAAAAACAGGATAAAATGGGTTTAGTTGTGATATTTGTATACTTTTATATAGAAATAAATGGTATATAATTACATTTTTAGAAGATTTTAGGCTATTAGTGTTTCCTTTTTGGACATTAATTTAATCCCTCGCCATAGCAAAACCGTTTCAGATATTTATTATCCGTTCACAATTTAGCATATTTAATGTATTTTCATCACGTTGAAAAAGTCTGGTGGGAATAAAATAAATAGTGTAAGAGGAGTGGCTAAAAATTCAGAGGCTAATTTTGCAAAAAAAATCCACATTCAGACCAAAATATCTGACTTCCTGATGGCCTGAGCTAATGAATGTAAATTAGAAAGTTGTCCGGCTTGATGAGAACAATATACAAACTAATTTTTTTTTACTGTACTTAAAACTAACCCCCCCACTTTTGTCAAAAGCATGTTGAAAGTGACATACTTCCTGCTGCCAGTTTGTCGGCGCTATAACTTTGACTCACAATAGTTACATCCATCTGATCGGCCTCTTACCACGAACACACTGCTGAAGTTTCATCAAGATCAGTTAATGTATGCAGAAGTTATTCCACTTCGTGTTTCTCTTTACTCGCCATAAATTCGATTCCTCGCCACGGCCAAACCATTCGAGATATCAAAAATCTGTCCGCAATTTAGCATCCTCAAAGTCTTGACTACATGCACACCGAGTTTGGAGGGGACACGGTGAATTTCCTAGGAGGAGTATTTCACATTCCACAGCAAGCGTTTTCCAAACAACCCATAATAGCCGACTTCCTGTTGGGCTGGCGTAAAACTTGACCGGGGGAAAGTTGTTCGGCACGATGAGATCTATATGTGTACCGAGTTTCATATTAATTCATGCAAGCGTGTTTGATATATGGACCAAGTTTTAGAACCCCGTTCAAGGGGGCGCTGTTGAGCCCCCCAGCCACGCCCGGGTACCAGCTTCTGCGTAACTTAAGTAATTTTTGCTTAAAACAAGCTAAATTATCTGCCAGTGCAGTAAGAAAAATAATCTTGTTTTAAGATTATGTTTTTATTAAGTTTTTTTGAATTAAGTTTTTTTTTCTTACTGCACTGGCAGATAATTTAGCTTGTTTTAAGCAAAAATGACTTAAGTTACTTACTGTTTATCTGAAAACAAAATAGAATTTCTTATGTAGTTTTACTTCTCTAGTAAATGCTTCTTGATTTAAGAATTTTTAGATTTTTGGACTGGAAACAACACAAAAATACTAAGTAAGAAAAGCATTTTTTGCAGTGTGATGGCCGCGGGTTCTGACCTGTGTGCAAAGTTTCAAGAGTTTTCGAGCACGTTAAGGGCCCCAAAAGCCCCTGAAACCTTGAAAAACAATTATAAAAGCAAATCTCTCCTAAATCCCCCACACCCCCCCCCCCCCCCCCCCACACACACACAGAGACACAGATACAAAGAGAGAGAGAGAGAGAGAGAGAATTCTCCAAAAAATCACATTCAAACCAAAATATCTGACTTCCTGTTGGTCTGAGCTAATGACTGTAAATTAGAAAGTTGTCCGGCTCGATGAGAACAATATACATACCGATTTTTGTGATTCTAGGAAAAACTAAGCCCCCATTTTTGACTAAAGGTGGTGCTACTGAGCCCCTCACCACGCACATTTCTGAAACTTTGCACATGTCTACTGGATAATAAATGTGATGTGTCTGTCAAGTTTCATGCATTTTCAAGCATGTGAAGAGTCTCAAAAGCATCCGAAAAGAATATTGAACTTTGATGCGTTGCCAGGGCAACAGTATCTAAGATATCAATAATCATTTCACAGGCCTACATCTGCCATGTGTCTACATTATACACATAAAGTTTGAAGCAAATCGGGTAAAAATAAGAGGGTGATTTCAAAGCATTTTGAAAGTGACACACTTCCTGTTGCCAGTTGGTGGCGCTATAACTTTGAGTCACAAAGGTCACATCCATGTGATCGGCCTCTTACAACGAACACACTGCTGAAGTTTCATCAAGATCAGTTAATGTATGCAGAAGTTATATCACACTTCCTGTGTCTATTTTCTCGCCATAAATTCATTTCCTCGCCACGGCCAAACCGTTCGAGATATCAAAAATCCGTCCGCAATTTATCATCCTCAATGTCTTGACTTCGTGCACACCGAGTTTGGAGGCGAATGGATGAATTTCCTAGGAGGAGTACATCAAATTGCACAGCATGCGTTTTCCAAACAACCCATAATAGCCGACTTCCTGTTGGGCTGGCGTAAAACTTGACCGGGGGAAAGTTGTTCGGCCCGATGAGATCTATATGTGTACCGAGTTTCATATTAATTCATGCAAGCGTGTTTGATCTATGGACCAAGTTTTGGTACCCCGTTCAAGGGGGCGCTGTTGAGCCCCCCTGCCACGCCCGGGTACCAGCTTCAGCCCGTCCCTGATGGCAGGGGGTTCAAGCCTTGTGTGCAAAGTTTCAAGAGTTTTTGAGCACGTTAAGGACCCCAAAAGCCCCTGAAACCTTGCTTAACAATATAAAAGCAATAGTCAAATCCCCCCCTCCCCTCACACACACAGAGACACAGAGAGAGGGAGAGAAAATTCTTCAGAAAATCCACATTCAAACCAAAATATCTCTCTTCCTGTTGGTCGGAGATGATTAATGTAAATTAGAAAGTTGTCCGTCTTGATGAGACCAATACACATACCAAGTTTTGTTGCTGTTGATAAAACTAACCCCCCCACTTATGACTAAAGGTGGCGCTACTGAGCCCCTCACCACGCCCGTTTCTGAAACTTTGCACATGTCTACTGGCTAATAAATGTAATGTGTCTGTCGAGTTTCATGCAATTTCAAGCATGCTAAGAGTCTCAAAAGCATCAAAAAAGAATATTGATGTTTGATGTGTTGCCATGGCAACAGTATTGAAGATATCAAAAATCCTTTCACAGGTCTACATCTGCCGTGTGTTTACATTATACACATAAAGTTTGAAGCAAATCGGGTAAAAATAAGAGGGTGATGTCAAAGCATTTTGAAAGTGACACACTTCCTGCTGCCAGTTGGTGGCGCTATAACTTTGACTCACAATAGTCACATCCATGTGATCGGCCTCTTACAACGAACACACTGCTGAAGTTTAATCAAGATCAGTTAATGTATGCAGAAGTTATAACACACTTCCTGTTTCCATTATTCGCCATAAATTTGTTTCTTCGCCACGGCCAAACCGCTCGAGATATCAAAAATCCCCTGGCAATTTTTCATCCTCAATGTCTTGACTTCATGCTGACCGAGTTTGGAGCCGATTGGATGAATTCCCTAGGAGGAGTACATTAAATTCCACAGCATGCGTTTCCAAACAACCCATAATAGCCGACTTCCTGTTGGGCTGGCGTAAAACTTAGAGCACGAAAGTTGTTCGGCCCGATAAGATCTATATCTGTTCCGAGATTCATATTATTACATGCAAGTGTGTTTGATTTATGGACAAGTGTTCGGATCCCGTTCCAGGGGGCGCTGTTGAGCCCCCCTGCCACGCCCGGGTACCAGCTTCAGCCCGGCCCTAATGGCCGCGGGTTCTGACCTGTGTGCAAAGTTTCATGAGTTTTTGAGCATGTTAAAGGCCCCAAAAGCCCCCGAACCCTTGAACAACAATAATAATAATAATAATAATAATAATCCTAACGAAAACAATAGGGCCTTCGCCCCTTCAGGGCTTGGGCCCTAAATATAGCTGCGAGCAGCGATTACGGGCCCAAGCCGATGGCACTGCAACCCCGGTGCCTTTACCTAAAGGCACCGGGGTGGCGGTACCGCCGGCTTTGGCCCTTCATCGCTGCTCGCAGCTATATTTATATATATATATATATATATATATATATATATATATATATATATATATATATATATATATATATATATATACACGGCTATAATGAACAGGCTGCGATGTCAAGATTGCAATGCTGGAATGTGTGTGTGTGTGTGTGGCGTGGGCGCGATGGAACAGTGGACACATAAAAACATACGTCATTATACAGGAGCACATTCAAACTGCAAAGTGTTAACTTATATTTGTGTACTGTCGCAATAAGACACAACATTGTGCTTTTGTAAAATAATTTCAAGCAATCCACCCCCCGAAAGGCGCTAATTTTAAAATTAAACTAAAATGCTCATGGCTGCACGGGCATTCATGGTGCGCATCCACGACAAGGAACGAGCAGAACAAAGTGGACGTTTTTCAGTTTATTCCTACTTCCATAGGAATTCATTTGAAACGCCCGCTCAATCGCTCACCCTGTGGTCTGTGTGAGTCCTAATGCCCCAGTGTAGTGACGGGGACACTATACTGCCAAAAGAGCACCGTCCTTCGGATTAGACGTTAAACCGAGGTCCTGACTCTCTGTGGTCATTAAAAATTCCAGGATGTCCTTCGAAAAAGAGTTGGGGTGTAACCCCGGCATCCTGGCCAAATTTGCCCCTTGGCCTCTATCCATCATGGCCTCCTAATCATCCCCATGTACTGATATACTGATTGGCTTCATCACTGTCTCCTCTCCACCAGTAAGCTGGTGTGTGGTGGGCGTTCTGGCGCAATATGGCTGCCGTCGCATCATCCAAGTGGATGCTGCACATTGGTGGTGGTTGAGGAGATTCCCCCCATCTATGTAAAGCGCTTTGAGGTCTCAGAAAAAGCGCTATATAAATGTAACAAATTATTATTATTATTATCAACCACTATCAATGTCAGTGCGGACGAAAATATTTTACTTTCGTTTTTAAGTTTGCGATTCAAAAGCCCCCAGCGGTGTCACACGTCGATTAACCGGTGGTAAAATATTCTCACCGTCACATACCTAGTATATTTTTATGTAAATACAATAGGCCTACCTGATTTTGAACACAAGAGGGCAGTATAGCCCTATGAATGACTTGACTTTTATGAGACTAAATGGTACAATTACTATTTTTAAACTTATAAATAATTATTAAATTAAAAAAAAGAATAAAATGAGTTTGGTTGTGATATTTGTATACTTTTATAGAAATAAATGGTGTATAATTACATTTTTAGAAGATGAGGCTTTTAGTGTTTAATTTTTGTACATTACTTCAGTCCCTCACTATAGCAAAACCATTTGAGATGTTTAATATCCGTTCACAATTTAGCATCTTTAATGTATTTTCATCATTTTGAAAAAGTTTGGTGTGAAAAAAATAAGCCAGTTTGGAAGAGTAGCTAAAAACTCAGAGTCTGAAATATCCCAAAAATCCACATTCAAACCAAAATATCTGACTTTCTTTTGCTCTGAGCTAATGACTGTTAATTAGAAAGTTGTCCGGCTCGGTGAGACCAATATATATACTCATGTTTGTAACTGTTGGTAAAACTAACCCCCCCACTTTTGTCAAAAGCATGTTGAAAGTGACACACTTCCTGCTGCCAGTTGGTGGCGCTATAACTTTGACTCACAATAGTTACATCCATCTGATCGGCCTCTTATCACAAACACACTGCTGAAGTTTCATCAAGATCAGTTAATGTATGCAGAAGTTATAACACTTCGTGTCTCTCTTTTCTCGCCATAAATTCATTTCCTCGCCACGGCCAAACCGTTCAAGATATCAAAAATCCGTCCGCAATTTAGCATCCTCAATGCCTTGACTTCACGCTGACCGAGTTTGGAGGCGAATCGATGTATTTCCTAGGAGGAGTACATTAAATTCCACAGCAAGCGTTTCCAAACAACCCTAAATAGCCGACTTCCTGTTGGGCTGGCGTAAAACTTAGAGCACGAAAGTTGTTCGGCCCAATGAGATCTATATGTGTACCGAGTTTCAAATTAATTCATGCAAGTGTGTTTGATATATGGACCAAGTTTTAGAACCCCGTTCAAGGGGGCGCTGTCGAGCCCCCCTGCCACGCCCGGCTACCAGATTCAGCCCCGCCCTGATGGCCGCGGGTTCTGACCTGTGTGCAAAGTTTCAAGAGTTTTCAAGCACGTTTAGGGACCCAAAAGCCCCAGAAACCTTGAAAAACAATTGAAAAAGTAAAATCTCACTCAACTGACAAATCACCCCCACCCCTCACACACTCAGAGACAGAGAGAGAGAGAAAATTCTCCAAAAAAATCACATTCAAACCAAAATATCTGACTTTCTGTTGCTTTGAGCTATTAAGTGTAAATTAGAAAGTTGTCCGGCTCGATGAGAACAATATACATACCGATTTTGGTGATTCTAGGCAAAACTAAGGCCCCATTTTTGACTAAAGGTGGCGCTACTGAGCCATTCCACCACGCCCGTTTTTGAAACTTTGCACATGTCTACAGGCTAATAAGTGTGATGTGTCTGTTGAGTTTCATGCAATTTCAAGTATGTTAAGAGTCTCAAAAGCATCAAAAAAGAATAATAAAGTTTGATGCGTTGCCATGGCAACAGTATCTAAGATATCAATAATCCTTTCACAGGTCTACATCTGCCGTGTGTCTACATTATACACATAAAGTTTGAAGCAAATCGGGTAAAAATAAGAGAGTGATTTCAAAGCATTTTGAAAGTGACACACTTCCTGCTGCCAGTTGGTGGCGCTATAACTTTGACTCACAATAGTCACATCCTTGTGATCGACCTCTTACAACGAACACACTGCTGAAGTTTCATCAAGATCAGTTAATGTATGCAGAAGTTATAACACACTTCCTGTGTCCCATTATTCGCCATAAATTCGTTTCCCCGCCACGGCCAAACCGTTCGAGATATCAAAAATCCGTTCGCAATTTAGCATCCTCAATGTCTTGACTTCATTCACACCTAGTTTGGTGGCGATCGGATGAATTCCCTAGGAGGAGTATTTCACATTCCATTGTATGCATTTTCCAAACAACGTATAATAACCGACTTCCTGTTGGGCTGGTGTAAAACTTAGAGCACGAAAGTTGTTCGGCCCGATGAGATCTATATGTGTACTGAGTTTCATATTATTACATGCAAGCGTGTTTGATTTATGGACCAATTTTTCTGACATAATTCCAGGGGGCGCTGTCGAGCCCCCGTGCCACGCCCGGGTACCAGCTTCAGTCCGGCCCTGATGGCCGCAGGTTCTGACGTGTGTGCAAAATTTCAAGAGTTTTTGAGCATGTTAAGGGCCCCAAAAGTGCCCGAGAAGTAGAAAAAAATAATAATAATAATAATAAATATATATAAATATAGCTGCGAGCAGCGATTACGGGCCCAAGCCGATGGCACCGCAACCCCGGTGCCTTTACCTAAAGGCACCGGGGTGGCGGTACCGCCGGCTTTGGCCCTTCATCGCTGCTCGCAGCTATATTTATATATATATATATATACAGTGAGGAAAATAAGTATTTGAACACCCTGCTATTTTGCAAGTTCTCGCATTTAGAAATCATGGAGGGGTCTGAAATAGTCATCGTAGGTGCATGTCCACTGTGAGAGACATAATCTAAAAAAAAAAAATCCAGAAATCACAATGTATGATTTTTTAACTATTTATTTGTATGATACAGCTGCAAATAAGTATTTGAACACCTGAGAAAATCAATGTTAATATTTGGTACAGTAGCCTTTGTTTGCAATTACAGAGGTCAAACGTTTCCTGTAGTTTTTCTCCAGGTTTGCACACACTGCAGGAGGGATTTTGGCCCACTCCTCCACACAGATCTTCTCTAGATCAGTCAGGTTTCTAGGCTGTCGCTGAGAAACACGGAGTTTGAGCTCCCCCCAAAGATTCTCTATTGGGTTTAGGTCTGGAGACTGGCTAGGCCACGCCAGAACCTTGATATGCTTCTTACAGAGCCACTCCTTGGTTATCCTGGCTGTGTGCTTCGGGTCATTGTCATGTTGGAAGACCCAGCCTCGACCCATCTTCAATGCTCTAACTGAGGGAAGGAGGTTGTTCCCCAAAATCTCGCAATACATGGCCCCGGTCATCCTCTCCTTAATACAGTGCAGTCGCCCTGTCCCATGTGCAGAAAAACACCCCCAAAGCATGATGCTACCACCCCCATGCTTCACAGTAGGGATGGTGTTCTTGGGATGGTACTCATCATTCTTCTTCCTCCAAACACGTTTAGCGGAATTATGACCAAAAAGTTCTATTTTGGCCTCATCTGACCACATGACTTTCTCCCATGACTCTTCTGGATCATCCAAATGGTCATTGGCAAACTTAAGACGGGCCTTGACATGTGATGGTTTAAGCAGGGGAACCTTCCGTGCCATGCATGATTTCAAACCATGACGTCTTAGTGTATTACCAACAGTAACCTTGGAAACGGTGGTCCCAGCTCTTTTCAGGTCATTGACCAGCTCCTCCCGTGTAGTTCTGGGCTGATTTCTCACCTTTCTTAGGATCATTGAGACCCCACGAGGTGAGATCTTGCATGGAGCCCCAGTCCGAGGGAGATTGACAGTCATGTTTAGCTTCTTCCATTTTCTAATGATTGCTCCAACAGTGGACCTTTTTTCACCAAGCTGCTTGGCAATTTCCCCGTAGCCCTTTCCAGCCTTGTGGAGGTGTACAATTTTGTCTCTAGTGTCTTTGGACAGCTCTTTGGTCTTGGCCATGTTAGTAGTTGGATTCTTACTGATTGTATGGGGTGGACAGGTGTCTTTATGCAGCTAACGACCTCAAACAGGTGCATCTAATTTAGGATAATAAATGGAGTGGAGGTGGACATTTTAAAGGCAGACTAACAGGTCTTTGAGGGTCAGAATTCTAGCTGATAGACAGGTGTTCAAATACTTATTTGCAGCTGTATCATACAAATAAATAGTTAAAAAATCATATATTGTGATTTCTGGATTTTTTTTTTTTATATTATGTCTCTCACAGTGGACATGCACCTACGATGACAATTTCAGACCCCTCCATGATTTCCAAGTGGGAGAACTTGCAAAATAGCAGGGTGTTCAAATACTTATTTTCCTCACTGTATATATATATATATATATATATATATATATATATATATATATATACACGGCTATAATGAACAGGCTGCGATGTCAAGATTGCAATGCTGGAATGTGTGTGTGTGTGTGTGGCGTGGGCGCGATGGAACAGTGGACACATAAAAACATACGTCATTATACAGGAGCACATTCAAACTGCAAAGTGTTAACTTATATTTGTGTACTGTCGCAATAAGACACAACATTGTGCTTTTGTAAAATAATTTCAAGCAATCCACCCCCCGAAAGGCGCTAATTTTAAAATTAAACTAAAATGCTCATGGCTGCACGGGCATTCATGGTGCGCATCCACGACAAGGAACGAGCAGAACAAAGTGGACGTTTTTCAGTTTATTCCTACTTCCATAGGAATTCATTTGAAACGCCCGCTCAATCGCTCACCCTGTGGTCTGTGTGAGTCCTAATGCCCCAGTGTAGTGACGGGGACACTATACTGCCAAAAGAGCACCGTCCTTCGGATTAGACGTTAAACCGAGGTCCTGACTCTCTGTGGTCATTAAAAATTCCAGGATGTCCTTCGAAAAAGAGTTGGGGTGTAACCCCGGCATCCTGGCCAAATTTGCCCCTTGGCCTCTATCCATCATGGCCTCCTAATCATCCCCATGTACTGATATACTGATTGGCTTCATCACTGTCTCCTCTCCACCAGTAAGCTGGTGTGTGGTGGGCGTTCTGGCGCAATATGGCTGCCGTCGCATCATCCAAGTGGATGCTGCACATTGGTGGTGGTTGAGGAGATTCCCCCCATCTATGTAAAGCGCTTTGAGGTCTCAGAAAAAGCGCTATATAAATGTAACAAATTATTATTATTATTATCAACCACTATCAATGTCAGTGCGGACGAAAATATTTTACTTTCGTTTTTAAGTTTGCGATTCAAAAGCCCCCAGCGGTGTCACACGTCGATTAACCGGTGGTAAAATATTCTCACCGTCACATACCTAGTATATTTTTATGTAAATACAATAGGCCTACCTGATTTTGAACACAAGAGGGCAGTATAGCCCTATGAATGACTTGACTTTTATGAGACTAAATGGTACAATTACTATTTTTAAACTTATAAATAATTATTAAATTAAAAAAAAGAATAAAATGAGTTTGGTTGTGATATTTGTATACTTTTATAGAAATAAATGGTGTATAATTACATTTTTAGAAGATGAGGCTTTTAGTGTTTAATTTTTGTACATTACTTCAGTCCCTCACTATAGCAAAAACATTTGAGATGTTTAATATCCGTTCACAATTTAGCATCTTTAATGTATTTTCATCATTTTGAAAAAGTTTGGTGTGAAAAAAATAAGCCAGTTTGGAAGAGTAGCTAAAAACTCAGAGTCTGAAATATCCCAAAAATCCACATTCAAACCAAAATATCTGACTTTCTTTTGCTCTGAGCTAATGACTGTTAATTAGAAAGTTGTCCGGCTCGGTGAGACCAATATATATACTCATGTTTGTAACTGTTGGTAAAACTAACCCCCCCACTTTTGTCAAAAGCATGTTGAAAGTGACACACTTCCTGCTGCCAGTTGGTGGCGCTATAACTTTGACTCACAATAGTTACATCCATCTGATCGGCCTCTTATCACAAACACACTGCTGAAGTTTCATCAAGATCAGTTAATCTATGCAGAAGTTATAACACTTCGTGTCTCTCTTTTCTCGCCATAAATTCATTTCCTCGCCACGGCCAAACCGTTCAAGATATCAAAAATCCGTCCGCAATTTAGCATCCTCAATGCCTTGACTTCACGCTGACCGAGTTTGGAGGCGAATCGATGTATTTCCTAGGAGGAGTACATTAAATTCCACAGCAAGCGTTTCCAAACAACCCTAAATAGCCGACTTCCTGTTGGGCTGGCGTAAAACTTAGAGCACGAAAGTTGTTCGGCCCAATGAGATCTATATGTGTACCGAGTTTCAAATTAATTCATGCAAGTGTGTTTGATATATGGACCAAGTTTTAGAACCCCGTTCAAGGGGGCGCTGTCGAGCCCCCCTGCCACGCCCGGCTACCAGATTCAGCCCCGCCCTGATGGCCGCGGGTTCTGACCTGTGTGCAAAGTTTCAAGAGTTTTCAAGCACGTTTAGGGACCCAAAAGCCCCAGAAACCTTGAAAAACAATTGAAAAAGTAAAATCTCACTCAACTGACAAATCACCCCCACCCCTCACACACTCAGAGACAGAGAGAGAGAGAAAATTCTCCAAAAAAAATCACATTCAAACCAAAATATCTGACTTTCTGTTGCTTTGAGCTATTAAGTGTAAATTAGAAAGTTGTCCGGCTCGATGAGAACAATATACATACCGATTTTGGTGATTCTAGGCAAAACTAAGGCCCCATTTTTGACTAAAGGTGGCGCTACTGAGCCATTCCACCACGCCCGTTTTTGAAACTTTGCACATGTCTACAGGCTAATAAGTGTGATGTGTCTGTTGAGTTTCATGCAATTTCAAGTATGTTAAGAGTCTCAAAAGCATCAAAAAAGAATAATAAAGTTTGATGCGTTGCCATGGCAACAGTATCTAAGATATCAATAATCCTTTCACAGGTCTACATCTGCCGTGTGTCTACATTATACACATAAAGTTTGAAGCAAATCGGGTAAAAATAAGAGAGTGATTTCAAAGCATTTTGAAAGTGACACACTTCCTGCTGCCAGTTGGTGGCGCTATAACTTTGACTCACAATAGTCACATCCTTGTGATCGACCTCTTACAACGAACACACTGCTGAAGTTTCATCAAGATCAGTTAATGTATGCAGAAGTTATAACACACTTCCTGTGTCCCATTATTCGCCATAAATTCGTTTCCTCGCCACGGCCAAACCGTTCGAGATATCAAAAATCCGTTCGCAATTTAGCATCCTCAATGTCTTGACTTCATTCACACCTAGTTTGGTGGCGATCGGATGAATTCCCTAGGAGGAGTATTTCACATTCCATTGTATGCATTTTCCAAACAACGTATAATAACCGACTTCCTGTTGGGCTGGTGTAAAACTTAGAGCACGAAAGTTGTTCGGCCCGATGAGATCTATATGTGTACTGAGTTTCATATTATTACATGCAAGCGTGTTTGATTTATGGACCAATTTTTCTGACATAATTCCAGGGGGCGCTGTCGAGCCCCCGTGCCACGCCCGGGTACCAGCTTCAGTCCGGCCCTGATGGCCGCAGGTTCTGACGTGTGTGCAAAATTTCAAGAGTTTTTGAGCATGTTAAGGGCCCCAAAAGTGCCCGAGAAGTAGAAAAAAATAATAATAATAATAATAAACAATAATCCTACCGAAAACAATAGGGCCTTCGCCCTTTCAGGGCTTGGGCCCTAATAAACAATAATCCTACCGAAAACAATAGGGCCTTCGCCCTTTCAGGGCTTGGGCCCTAAATATAGCTGCGAGCAGCGATTACGGGCCCAAGCCGGTGGCACCGCAACCCCGATGCCTTTAGTTACCTGGGGTGGCGGTGCCGCCGGCTTTGGCCCTTCATCGCTGCTCGCAGCTATATTTATATATATATATATATATATATATATATATATATATATATATATATATATATATATATATATATATATATCTTCAATGTATTTTTATCATGTTGAAAAAGTTTGGTGTGAATAAAATAAACCACTTAGGAGGAGTAACTAAAAACTCAGAGTCTGACATATCCAAAAAATCCACATTCAAACCAAAATATCTGACTTCCTGTTGCTCGGAGCTAATGACTGTAAATTAGAAAGTTGTCCGGCTCGATGAGACCAATATGCGTACTGATTTTTGTAACTGTGGGTAAAAGTAACCCCCCCACTTTTGTCAAAAGCATTTTGAAAGTGACACACTTCCTGCTACCAGATGGTGGCGCTATAACTTTGACTCACAATAGTTACATCCATCTGACCGGCCTCTTACCATGAACACACTGCTGAAGTTTCATCAAGATCAGTTAATGTATGCAGAAGTTTCTCGCCATAAATTCATTTCCTCGCCACGGCCAAACCGTTCGAGATATCAAAAATCCGTCCGCAATTTAGCATCCTCAATGTCTTGACTTCATGCTGACCGAGTTTGGTGGGGATTGGATGAATTCTCTAGGATGAGTGTTTCAAATTCCACAGCATGCGTTTTTCAAACAACCCATAATAGCAGACTTCCTGTTGGGCGGAGCTAATCATTTAGAGTGCGGAAGTTGTTCGGCCCGATGAGATCTATATGTGTACCGAGTTTCATATTAATTCATGCAAGCGTGTTTGATATATGGACCAAGTTTTCAGACCGTGTTCAAGGGGGCGCTGTTGAGCCCCCCTGCCACGCCCGTGTACCAGCTTCAGCCCGGCCCTGATGACCGTGGGTTCTGACCTGTGTGAAAAGTTTCAAGTGTTTATGAGCACGTTAAGTGCGCCAAAAGCCCCTAAAACCTTGAAAAACAAAGATTAAATGGAATAGACAACCCCCCCCCCACACACACACAGACACACACAGACACACAGAGAGAGAGAGAAAATTCTTCAGAAAATCCACATTCAAACCAAAATATCTGACTTCCTGTTGGTTGGAGCTTATAAGTGTAAATTAGAAAGTTGTCCGGCTCGATGAGAACAATATACATACCGATTTTTGTGATTCTAGGAAAAACTAAGCCCCCATTTTTGACTAAAGGTGGCGCTACTGAGCCATTCCACCACGCCCGTTTCTGAAACTTTGCACATGTCTACTGGCTAATAAATGTGATGTGTCTGTCGAGTTTCATGCAATTTCAAGTATGTTAAGAGTCCCAAAAGCATCAAAAAATAATATTAAAGTTTGATGTGTTGCCACGGCAACAGTATCTAAGATATCAATAATCCTTTCACAGGTCTACATCTGCCGTGTGTCTACATTGTACACATAAAGTTTGAAGCAAATCGGGTAAAAATAAGACAGTGATTTCAAAGCATTTTGAAAGTGATGTACTTCCTGCTGCCTGTTGGTGGCGCTATAACTTTGACTCACAATAGTCACATCTGTGCGATCGGCCTCTTACAACGAACACACTGCTGAAGTTTAATCAAGATCAGTTAATGTATGCAGAAGTTATAACACACTTCCTGTGTCCCTTATTAGCCATAAATTCGTTTCCTCGCCACGGCCAAGCCGTTCGAGATATCAAAAATCCGTCCGCAATTTAGCATCCTCAATGTCTTGACTTCATGCTGACCAAGTTTGGAGGCGAATGGATGAATTTCCTAGGAGGAGTACATCAAATTCCACAGCATGCGTTTCCAAACAACCCATAATAGCCGACTTCCTGTTGGGCTGGCGTAAAACTTAGAGCACGAAAGTTGTTCGGCCCGATGAGATCTATATGTGTACCGAGTTTCATATTATTACATGCAAGCGTGTTTGATTTATGGACAAGTGTTCGGATCCCGTTCCAGGGGGCGCTGTCGAGCCCCCCTGCCACGCCCGGGTACCAGCTTCGGTCCGGCCCTGATGGCCGCGGGTTCTGACATGTGTGCAAAGTTTCAAGAGTTTTTGAGCATGTTAAGGGCCCCAAAAGTGCCCGAAAGGTTGACAAAATAATAATAATAATAATAATAAAATATAGCTGCGAGCAGCGATTACGGGCCCAAGCCGGTGGCACCGCAACCCCGGAGCCTTTAGTTACCTAAAGGCACCGGGGATGGCGGTGCCGCCGGCTTTGGCCCTCCATCGCTGCTCGCAGCTATATTTATATATATATATATATATATATATATATATATATAAATATCTATCTATCTATCTATCTATATATATATATATATATATACACACACACACACACATATACATATATATATATATATATATACACGTATATATATATATATATAAGACAGAAAATATTACTTGTCTTACCTTATTCTGATTTTATGATACACTCAAAATATTCCACAACAA
The DNA here is from genome assembly GCA_022828995.1 of Vimba vimba. Taxonomy (NCBI): domain Eukaryota; kingdom Metazoa; phylum Chordata; class Actinopteri; order Cypriniformes; family Leuciscidae; genus Vimba; species Vimba vimba. The sequence continues at coordinate 29,877,881 of CM040829.1, read as the reverse complement.
ATCCTTTAAATTTAATGTAAAAATAAAAACGAAAGTAAGCAGTGTTGGTCTCACGTAACCCTCTCATTAGAATCAAAATGTTTCAATATTTGCAATGTATTTGGATGCTAAACTATTCTTTATTATAGGCTTTGTACTTCACTCGTGTTCCAATATCGATGGAAAAAATCATCCTCTTCACACGCGCAAAAATGTGCTTGGAAACATCACAGTGGAGCTCTGCTTTCTGTGAATGGTACAAATTGTACTACTGACTATTTAAACAGAGCAGTGTAATTCGTTTATGTTAGGTTGACTATTTTTATTATTATATTGTATTAGGGCTATAATGAACAGGCTGCGATGTCAAGATTGCAATTCTGGAATGTGTGTGTGTGTGTGTGTGTGACGCGGTTGCGGTTGAACAGTGGACACAAAAACATAAATAAAATGTTTTAGTTAATTCCTACATCCATAGGAATACATTGAAAATGCTCGCTCTACTCCGCACCATTATCAATGTCTGTGCGGACGTCTGTATTTTACTAGTATATAGTATACTATAGTTAGCGATTTAAAAGCACCCGCTCGTGTCACACGTCGATTAACCGATGGGAAAATATCCTCACAGTCATATACCTAATAAATGTATATTTAAATACAATAGGCCTACCTAGTAAAACGTTTTATATACTATTTTGATATCCTTTTGGACACAAGAGGGCAGTATAGCCCTATGTTTGCTTTTTTGTTGAACCAAATAGCACTAAATAGCCTGTTTTTAACTTTTTCATACTTCTTGAATTGCAAAAACAGAATAAAATAGGTTTAGTTCTAATATTTGTATAATTTTATATAAAAATAAATGGTGTATAATTACATTTTTAGAAGTTATGAGATGTTTCCTGCTTCCTTTTTGACATTAATTTAATCCCTCGCCAGAGCAAAACCGTTTGAGATATTCAATATCCGTTTAAAATTTAGCATCATTAATATATTTTTATCATGTTGAAAAAGTTTGGTGGGAATAAAATAAACCTTTTAGGAGGAGTAACTAAAAACTCAGAGGCTGATTTAACAAAAAATCCATATTCAGACCAAAATATCTGACTTCCTGTTGGTTGCAGCTAATGCCTGTAAATTAGAAAGTTGTCCGGCATGATGAGACCAATATACGTACTGATTTTTGTAATTGTGGGTAAAACTAACCCCCCCACTTTTGTCAAAAACATTTTGAAAGTGACACACTTCCTGCTGCCAGTTGGTGGCACTATAACTTTGACTCACAATAGTCACATCCATGTGATCGGCCTCTTACAACGAACACACTGCGGAAGTTTCATCAAGATCAGTTAATGTATGCAGAAGTTATAACACACTTCCTGTTTATCTTTTCTCGCTATAAATTCGTTTCATCGCCACGGCCAAACCGTTCGAGATATCAAAAATCCGTCCGCAATTTAGCATCCTCAATGTCTTGACTTCATGCTGAACGAGTTTGGTGGGGATCGGATCAATTCCCTAGGAGGAGTACATTAAATTCCACAGCATGCATTTTTCAAACAACCCATAATAGCTGACTTCCTGTTGGGCAGAGCTAATAACTTAGAGTGCGAAAGTTGTTCGGCCTGATGAGATCTATATGTGTACCGAGTTTCATACTAATACGTTCTTGTATGTGTCCAAGATTTAAGATTGTGTTCTAGGGGGCGCTGTCGAGCCCCCCTGCCACGCCCGAGTACCAGCTTCAGCCCGGCCCTAATGGCCGCGGGTTCTGACCTGTGTGCAAAGTTTCATGAGTTTTTGAGTCTGTTAAGGGTCCCAAAAGCCCCCGAACCCTTGAACAACAATAATAATAATAATAATAATAATCCTAACGAAAACAATAGGGCCTTCGCCCTTTCAGGGCTTGGGCCCTAAATATAGCTGCGAGCAGCGATTACGGGCCCAAGCCGGTGGCACCGCAATCCTGGTGCCTTTAGCTACCTAAAGGCACCAGGGTGGCGGTACCGCCGGCTTTGGCCCTCCATCGCTGCTCGCAGCTATATTTATATATATATATATATATATATATATATATATATATAAATATATATATATATATATATATATATATATATATATATATATATATATAAATATAAATATATATATATATATAAAAATTTAAGGGACAAGACACAGATAATTTTACTTGCCTGGCCTGATTAGAACAACGAAAAAAAATAAATAAAATAATAAGTAGGGGATCACTAAATCGAGAGAATTATTCTGATTTTATTATACACTCAAAATATTCCACAACAAATCCTTTAAATGTAATGATATTCAGAACGGAACAAGAATGAAAAATAAAAAAATAAAAAATAAACTATAACCAAAGCCAAAACGAAAAAATAAATAAATTAAAAAAATAAAATTTCAAGCAATCCATGGCATGATTTATTTATTTTTTGGACTAAAACATTCTGGCTTTTTTTAAACTCAAACATAATTCTTAAATTGAATAATAATAATAATAATAATAAAATGGGTTTAGTTCTGATATTTGTATAATTTTATATAGAAATAAATGGTGTATAATTAAATTTTTATAAGATATAAAGCTTTTAGTGTTTCCTTTTTTAATCCCTCACTATAGCAAAATCGTTTGAGATTTTATTTGTTATATTTTATTAAGGCTATACTGAACAGGCTGCGTGTGTGTGTGTGTGTGTGTGTGTGTGTGTGTGTGTGTGTGTGTGTGTGTGTGTGTGTGTGTGTGTGTGTGTGTGTGTGTGTGAGTGGCGTGGGCGCGATGGAACAGTGGACACATAAAAACAAACGTCATTATACAGGACGACATTCAAACTGCAAAGTGTTACAGTTTTTCTCGATTGTTTACACACATTTTCTGGTACTTGAGACACAATGACCACAACATGTAACTCATTCACCAACCCCCTGAGCCAATTCTGCTAAACTACAAGCACAATTCCTGCTTTACACTCAAATTGCAGTTCTAAAACACACTTTTTTCAAAACACTACACACACAATTCTCTGCTTTTGGCACAATTTTCATGCAGAAAATCTCTTGTTTTCACAAGGAACACACTGCCATTCAAATATGCACACTGACTCTTCACATGGGCAAACACCCGTCACACAGTTTTACAATTAGCAATCAGAGCTTTAGCATAAAAGGGCAAAAGGTCAGCTCTTCAATGGGGCAATGGATGCCAACATTGGATTTTTTTTTTTATTACTGTAACTGTATACAGTAAATTCTTCTGTTGTTTTGTATGTAGACCACTGTATGTCCAACTTTGTGTTGGTTGGGAACATTGTTTTTGTGGGAAAAATAAAATGTATTCGTTACCGTGTATTTGTGTGTTCTGAGTATAAAAACAATATTCTCAGATATTTTACAACACACTTAGCCTATGTAGGGCCTAGCCTATGTACTGTCTGTAGAAAGTGTAACACTGAACAATAAAAGGCCTAAATCATTATGATGAATGGAGAAGAAGTGTTTTGCATTCATCATAGTGTTTTACATTGAACACATCAGTGTTCAACTGGTTCTTATAAATGTCTATTCATGTGATGGTTTGTGTGTGTCATTTGAAAACAAAATACCATTTTGAGAAGAAATAACATTGTTTTGAATGTAAAGTTTCATTTTGCAGGAGAGTTGAGGGGTTTTGCCCATTGTGTGTGTGTTTTTGGATTTGTGTGTAGAGTTCTGAGAATATGAGGCATGCTTTCAGAAAATGTGTGTAAACAATCGAGAAAAACTGTAACTTATATTTGTGTACAGTCACAATAAAACACAACATTGTGCTTTTGTAAAATAATTTCAAGCAATCCACCCCCCGAAAGGCGCTAATTTTAAAATTAAACTAAAATGCTCATGGCTGCACGGGCATTCATAACGGTGCGCGTCCACGACGAGCAACGAGCAGAACAGAGTGAACGTTTTTCAGTTAATTCCTACTTCCATAGGAATTCATTTGAAACGCCCGCTCAACCACTATCAATGTCAGTGCGGACGAACATATTTTACTTTCGTTTTTAAGTTGGCGATTCAAAAGCCCCCAGCGGTGTCACACGTCGATTAACCGGTGGTAAAATATTCTCACTGTCACATACCTAGTATATTTTTATGTAGATACAATAGGCCTACCTGATTTTGAACACAAGAGGGCAGTATAGCCCTATGTTTGCTTTTTTGTTGAACCAAATAGCACTAAATAGCCTGTTCATAACTTTTTCATATTTCTTGAATTGCAAAAACAGAATAAAATGGGTTTAGTTCTAATATTTGTATAATTTTATATAAAAATAAATGGTGTATAATTAAATTTTTAGAAGTTATGAGATGTTTCCTGCTTCCTTTTTGACATTAATTTAATCCCTCGCCATAGCAAAACCGTTTGAGATATTTAATATCCGTTAACAATTTAGCATCTTTAATGTCCATCCATCCATCCATCTTCTACCGCTTATCCGGGGCCGGGTCGCGGGGGCAGCAGTCTAAGCAGGGATGCCCAGACTTCCCTCTCCCTCGACACTTCCTCCAGCTCTTCCGGGGGGACACCGAGGCGTTCCCAGGCCAGCCGGGAGACATAGTCTCTCCAGCGTGTCCTAGGTCTTCCCCGGGGTCTCCACCCGGTGGGACATGCCCGGAACACCTTCCCAGGAAGGCGTCCAGGAGGCATCCGGAAAAGATGCCCGAGCCACCTCAACTGACCCCTCTCAATGTGGAGGAGCAGCGGCTCTACTCTGAGCTCCTCCCGAGTGACCGAGCTTCTCACCCTATCTCTAAGGGAGCGCCCAGCCACCCTGCGGAGAAAGCTCATTTCGCCGCTTGTATCCGGGATCTTGTCCTTTCGGTCATGACCCAAAGCTCATGACCATAGGTGAGAGTAGGAACGTAGATTGACCGGTAAATCGAGAGCTTCGCCTTGCGGCTCAGCTCCTTCTTCACCACGACAGACCGGTACAGCGACCGCATTACTGCAGAAGCTGCACCGATCCGTCTGTCAATCTCCCGTTCCATCCTTCCCTCACTCGTGAACAAGACCCCGAGATACTTGAACTCCTCCACTTGAGGCAGGAACTCTCCACCAACCTGAAGCGGGCAAGCCACCCTTTTCCGACTGAGGACCATGGCCTCGGATTTGGAGGTGCTGATTCTCATCCCAGCCGCTTCACACTCGGCTGCAAACCGTCCCAGTGCATGCTGGAGGTCCTGGTTTGATGAGGCCAACACGACCACATCATCCGCAAAAAGCAGAGATGAAATCGTGTGGTCCCCAAACCTGACCCCCTCCGGCCCCTGGCTGCGCCTAAAAATTCTGTCCATAAAAATTATGAACAGAACCGGCGACAAAGGGCAGCCCTGCCGGAGTCCAACACGCACCGGGAACAAGTCTGACTTACTGCTGGCAATACGAACCAAGCTCCTACTCCGGTCGTACAGGGACCGGATAGCCCTTAGCAAAGGGCCCCGGACCCCATACTCCCAGAGCACCCTCCACAAGATGCCACGAGGGACACAGTCGAATGCCTTCTCCAAATCCACAAAACACATGTGGATTGGTTGGGCAAACTCCCATGAGCCCTCCAGCACCCTGTAGAGGGTATAGAGCTGGTCCAGTGTTCCACGACCGGGACGAAAACCACACTGTTCCTCCTGAATCCGAGGTTCTACTATCGGCCGGATTCTCCTCTCCAGTACCCTGGCATAGACTTTCCCAGGGAGGCTGAGAAGTGTGATCCCCCTATAGTTGGAGCACACCCTCCGGTCCCCCTTCTTGAAAAGAGGGACCACCACCCCGGTCTGCCAATCCAAGGGCACTGTCCCCGACCGCCACGCGATGCTGCAGAGGCGTGTCAGCCAAGACAGCCCCACAACATCCAGAGACTTGAGGTACTCAGGGCGGATCTCATCCACCCCCGGTGCCTTGCCACCGAGGAGTTTCTTGACTACCTCGGTGACTTCAGCTTGGGTGATGGACGGGTCCGCCTCCAAGCCCTCCGCCTCTGCTTCCTCAATGGAAGACGTGACGGCGGGATTGAGGAGATCCTCGAAGTATTCCTTCCACCGTCCGGTGATATCCCCAGTCGAGGTCAACAGCTGCCCTCCTCCACTGTAAACAGCGTTGGCAGGGCACTGCTTCCCTTTCCTGAGGCGGCGGACGGTTTGCCAGAATCTCTTCGAGGCCAGCCGATAGTCCTTCTCCATGGCCTCACCGAACTCCTCCCAGGCCCGAGTTTTTGCCTCCACAACCACCCGGGCTGCAGTCCGCTTGGCCCGTCGGTACCCATCAGCTGCCTCAGGAGTCCCACAAGCCAGCCAGGCCCGATAGGACTCCTTCTTCAGCTTGACGGCATCCCTTACTTCCGGTGTCCACCACCGGGTTCGGGGATTGCCGCCTCGACAGGCACCGGAGACCTTACGGCCACAGCTCCGAGTGGCCGCGTTGACAATGGAGGTGGAGAACATGGTCCACTCGGACTCAATATCTCCAGACTCCCTCGGGATCTGGTCGAAGCTCTGCCGGAGGTGGGAGTTGAAGATCTCTCTGACAGGAGATTCGGCCAAACGTTCCCAACAGACCCTCACAGTACGTTTGGGTCTGCCGAGTCTGTCCAGCTTCCTCCCCCGCCATCGGATCCAACTCACCACCAGGTGGTGATCAGTTGACAGCTCCGCCCCTCTCTTTACCCGAGTGTCCAAGACATACGGCCGGAGGTCGGATGAGACGACCACAAAGTCGATCATCGACCTCCGGCCTAGGGTGTCCTGGTGCCATGTGCACTGATGGACACCCTTATGCTTGAACATGGTGTTCGTTATGGACAAACTGTAACTAGCACAGAAGTCCAATAACAGAACACCACTCGGGTTCAGATCAGGGGGGCCGTTCCTCCCAATCACGCCCCTCCAGGTGTCACTGTCGCTGCCCACGTGGGCGTTGAAGTCCCCCAGTAGAACGACGGAGTCCCCAGTCGGAGCACTTTCCAGCACCCCTCCCAGAGACTCCAAGAAGGCCGGGTACTCTGCACTGCCGTTCGGCCCGTAGGCACAAACGACAGTGAGAGACCTATCCCCGACCCGAAGGCGCAGGGAAGCGACCCTCTCGTTCACCGGGGTGAACTCCAACACATGGCGGCTGAGCTGGGGGGCTATAAGCAAACCCACACCAGCCCGCCGCCTCACACCATGGGCAACTCCAGAGTGGTGAAGAGTCCATCCTCTCTCGAGGAGTGTGGTTCCAGAGCCCAAGCCGTGCGTAGAGGTGATCCCAACTATCTCTAGTTGGAATCTCTCAACCTCACGCACAATCTCAGGCTCCTTCCCCGCCAGAGAGGTGACGTTCCATGTCCCTAGAGCTAGATTCCGCATCCAGGGATCGGGTTGTCTAGGCCCCCGCCTTCGACTGCCGCCCGATCCACTTTGCACCGGCCCCTTACGGTCCCTCCTGCAGTTGGTGGGTCCACGGGAGGGTGGCCCCACGTCGCTCCTTCGGGCTGAGCCCGGCCGGACCCCATGGGGGGAGGCCCGACCACCAGGCGCTCGCATACGAGCCCCAACCCCGGGCCTGGCTCCAGGGTGGGGCCCCGGCTGCGCCATACCGGGCGACGTCACGGTCCTCTGTTTTTTTTTTTTCATCATAAGGGGGTTTTGAACCGCTCTTAGTCTGACCCGTCGCCTAGGACCTGTTTGCCTTGGGAGACCCTACCAGGGGCATATAGCCCCAGACAACATAGCTCCTAGGGTCATTCGGGTACTCAAACCCCTCCACCACGGTAAGGTGGCAGTTCAAGGAGGGGCTTTCATCTTTAATGTATTTTCATCATGTTGAAAAAGTTTGGTGGGAATAAAATAAATATTTTAAGAGGAGTGGCTAAAAATTCAGAGGCTGATTTTGCAAAAAAATCCACATTCAGACCAAAATATCTGACTTCCTCATGGCCGGAGCTAATGAATGTAAATTAGAAAGTTGTCCGGCTTGATGAGTACAATATACAAACTATTTTTTTTTTACTGTAGTTAAATCTAACCCCCCCCACTTTTGTCAAAAGCATGTTGAAAGTGACACACTTCCTGCTGCCAGTTGGTGGCGCTATAACTTTGACTCACAATAGTTACATCCATCTGATCAGCCTCTTACCACGAACACACTGGTGAAGTTTCATCAAGATCAGTTAATCTATGCAGAAGTTATACCACTTCCTGTTTCTCTTTTCTCGCCATAAATTCGTTTCCTCGCCACGGCCAAACCGTTCGAGATATCAAAAATCCGTCCGCAATTTAGCATCCTCAATGTCTTGACTTCATGCACACCGAGTTTGGTGGGGATTGGATGAATTCTCTAGGAGGAGTACTTCGCATTCCACAGCGAGCGTTTTCCAAACAACCCATAATAGCCGACTTCCTGTTGGGCTGGCGTAAAACTTGACCGGGGGAAAGTTGTTCGGCCCAATGAGATCTATATGTGTACCGAGTTTCATATTAATTCATGCAAGCGTGTTTGATCTATGGACCAAGTTTTGGGACCCCGTTCAAGGGGGCGCTGTTGAGCCCCCCTGCCACGCCCGGGTACCAGCTTCAGCCCGGCCCTGATGGCAGGGGGTTCTGACTTGTGTGCAAAGTTTCAAGAGTTTTTGAGCACGTTAAGGACCCCAAAAGCCCCTGAAACCTTGATTAACAATATAAAAGCAATAGTCAAATCCCCCCCTCCCCTCACACACACAGAGACACAGAGAGAGGGAGAGAAAATTCTTCAGAAAATCCACATTCAAACCAAAATATCTGACTTCCTGTGGGTCTGAGGTAATGACTGTAAATTAGAAAGTTGTCCGGCTTGATGAGAACAATACACCTACCAAGTTTTGTGATTCTAGGAAAAACTAAGCCCCCATTTTTTACTAAAGGTGGCGCTACTGAGCCATTCCACCATGCCCGTTTTTGAAACTTTGCACATGTCTACTGGTTAATAAGTGTGATGTGTCTGTCGAGTTTCATCCAATTTCAAGCATGCTAAGAGTCTCAAAAGCATCAGAAAATAATATTAAAGTTTGATGTGTTGCCACGGCAACAGTATCTAAGATATAAATAATCCTTTCACAGGTCTACATCTGCCGTGTCTCTACATTATACACATAAAGTTTGAAGCAAATCGGGTAAAAATAAGAGAGTGATTTCAAAGCATTTTGAAAGTGACACACTTCCTGCTGCCAGTTGGTGGCGCTATAACTTTGACTCACAATAGTCACATCTTTGTGTTCGGCATCTTACAACGAATACACTGCTGAAGTTTCATCAAGATCAGATAATGTATGCAGAAGTTATAACACACTTCCTGTTTCTTTTTTATCGCCATAAATTCGTTTCCTCGCCACGGCCAAACCATTCGACATATCAAAAATCCGTCCGCAATTTAGCATCCTCAATGTCTTGACTTCACACTGACCGAGTTTGGTGGGGATCGGATGAATTCTGTAGGAGGAGTACATTAAATTCCACAGCATGCGTTTTTCAAACAACCCATAATAGCTCACTTCCTTTTGGGCGGAGCTAATAACATAGAGTGCAGAAGTTGTTCTGCCCGATGAGATCTATATGTGTACCGAGATTCATATTAATTCATGCAAGCATGTTTGATATATGGACCAAGTTTTTGGACCCTGTTCAAGGGGGCGCTGTTGAGCCCCCCTGCCACGCCCGGGTACCAGCTTCAGCCCGGCCCTGATGGCCGCGGGTTCTGACCTGTGTGCAAAATTTCAAGAGTTTTCGAGCACGTTAAAGGCCCCAAAAGTGCCCGAGAAGTAGAAAAAAAAAAATAATAAAAATATAGCTGCGAGCAGCGATTACGGGCCCAAGCCGGTGGCACCGCAACCCCGGTGCCTTTACCTAAAGGCACCGGGGGTGGCGGTACCGCCGGCTTTGGCCCTTCATCGCTGCTCGCAGCTATATATATATATATATATATATATATATATATATATATATATATATATGGCTATAATGAACAGGCTGCGATGTCAAGATTGCAGTGCTGGAATGTGTGTGTGTGTGTGTGTGTGTGTGTGTGTGTGTGTGTGTGTGCATGTGTATGTGTGTTCATGTTTTTCTATCCCGGTGGGGACTTCAACCTGAATGCACACAGACTCATGGGGACTCGTGTCACAGTGGGGACCTAAATAGAGGTCCCCATGGGTAAACAAGCTTAGAAATCATACAGAATGAGTCTTTTTGGAAATGTAAAAATGCAGAAAGTTTTCTGTAATGGGTAGGTTTAGGGGTAGGGTTAGTGTGAGGAGATAGAATATACAGTTTGTAAAGTATAAAAACCATTAAGTCTATGGAGAGTCCCCACAAAGATAGTAAACCGTGTGTGTGTGTGTGTGTGTGTGTGTGTGTGTGTGTGTGTGTGGCGTGGGCGCGATTGAACAGTGGACACATAAAAACATACTCCGTCATTATACAGGACGACATTCAAACTGCAAAGTGTTAACTTATATTTGTGTACAGTCGCAATAAAACACAACATTGTGCTTTTGTAAAATAATTTCAAGCAATCCACCCCCCGAAAGGCGCTAATTTTAAAATGAAACTAAAATGCTCATGGCTGCACGGGCATTCATAACGGTGCGCATCCACGGCGAGGAACGAGGAGAACAGAGTGAACGTTTTTTCTGTTAATTCCTACTTCCATAGGAATTCATTTGAAACGCTCGCTCAACCACTATCAATGTCAGTGCGGACGAGGATATTTTACTTTCGTTTTTAAGTTGGCGATTCAAAAGCCCCCAACGGTGTCACACGTCGATTAACCGGTGGTAAAATATTCTCACCGTCACAAACCTAGTATATTTTTATGTAGATACAATAGGCCTACCTGATTTTGAACACAAGAGGGCAGTATAGCCCTATGTATGACTTGACTTTTATGGTACTAAATAGTACAATTACTATTTTTAAACTTATAAATAATTATTAAATTGAATAAAAAAAGAATAAAATGGATTTAATTGTGATATTTGTATACTTTTATATAGAAATAAATGGTTTTTAATTACATTTTTAGAAGATGAGGCTTTTAGTTTCCTTTTTGTACATTACTTTAGTCCCTCACTATAGCAAAACCGTTTGAGATGTTTAATATCCGTTCACAATTTAGCATCTTTAATGCATTTTCATCATTTTGAAAAAGTTTGGTGTGAATAAAATAAACCAGTTAGGAAGAGTAGCTAAAAACTCAGAGTCTGAAATATCCAAAAAATCCACATTCAAACCAAAATATCTGACTTTCTTTTGCTCTGAGCTAATGACTGTTAATTAGAAAGTTGTCCGGCTCGGTGAGTCCAATATATATACTCATGTTTGTAACTGTTGGTAAAACTAACCCCCCCACTTTTGTCAAAAGCATGTTGAAAGTGACACACTTCCTGCTGCCAGTTGGTGGCGCTATAACTTTGACTCACAATAGTTACATCCATCTGATCGGCCTCTTACCACAAACACACTGCTGAAGTTTCATCAAGATCAGTTAATGTATGCAGAAGTTATAACACTTCGTGTCTCTCTCTTCTCGCCATAAATTCATTTCCTCGCCACGCCCAAACCGTTCAAGATATCAAAAATCCGTCCGCAATTTAGCATCCTCAATGCCTTGACTTCACGCTGACCGAGTTTGGAGGCGAATCGATGTATTTCCTAGGAGGAGTACATTAAATTCCACAGCAAGCGTTTCCAAACAACCCTAAATAGCCGACTTCCTGTTGGGCTGGTGTAAAACTTAGAGCACGAAAGTTGTTCGGCCCGATGAGATCTATATGTGTACCGAGTTTCAAATTAATTCATGCAAGCGTGTTTGATATATGGACCAAGTTTTAGAACCCCGTTCAAGGAGGCGCTGTTGAGCCCCCCTGCCACGCCCGGCTACCAGATTCAGCCCCGCCCTGATGGCCGCGGGTTCTGACCTGTGTGCAAAGTTTCAAGAGTTTTCGAGCACGTTTAGGGACCCAAAAGCGCCAGAAACCTTGAAAAACTAATGAAAAAGTAAAATCTCACTCAACTGACAAATCACCCCCACCCCTCACACACTCCGAGACAGAGAGAGAGAGAAAATTCTCCAAAAAAAATCACATTCAAACCAAAATATATGACTTTCTGTTGCTTTGAGCTATTAAGTGTAAATTAGAAAGTTGTCCGGCTCGATGAGAACAATATACATACCGATTTTTGTGATTCTAGGAAAAACTAAGCCCCCATTTTTGACTAAAGGTGGCGCTACTGAGCCATTCCACCACGCCCGTTTTTGAAACTTTGCACATGTCTACTGGCTAATAAGTGTGATGTGTCTGTCGAGTTTCATGCAATTTCAAGTATGTTAAGAGTCTCAAAAGCATCAAAAAAGAATATTAAAGTTTGATGCGTTGCCACGGCAACAGTATCTAAGATATCAATAATCCTTTCACAGGTCTACATCTGCCGTGTGTCTACATTATACACATAAAGTTTGAAGCAAATCGGATAAAAATAAGAGGGTGATTTCAAAGCATTTTGAAAGTGACACACTTCCTGCTGCCAGTTGGTGGCGCTATAACTTTGACTCACAATAGATACATCCATGTGATCGGCCTCTTACAACGAACACACTGCTGAAGTTTCATCAAGATCAGTTAATGTATGCAGAAGTTATAACACACTTCCTGTTTCCATTATTCGCCATAAATTTGTTTCCTCGCCACGGCCAAACCGTTCGAGATATCAAAAATCCCCTGGCAATTTTTCATCCTCAATGCCTTGACTTCATGCACACCGAGTTTGGTGGCGATCGGGTGAATTCCCTAGGAGAAGTGTTTCAAATACCAGACCATGCGTTTCCAAACAACCTTTAATAGCTGACTTCCTGTTGGGCTGGCGTAAAAAGTAAAAGTACGAAAGTTTTTCGGCCCGATGAGATCTATATATGAACCGAGTTTCATATTATTACATGCAAGCGTGTCTGATTTATGGACCAAGTTTTCGGACCCCGTTCAAGGGGGCGCTGTTGAGCCCCCCTGCCACACCCAGGTACCAGCTTCAGCCCGGCCCTGATGGCCGTGGGTTCTGACCTGTGTGCAAAGTTTCAAGAGTTTTCGAGCACGTTAAGGGTCTCAAAAGTGCCCGAAAGGTTGACAGAAAAATAATAATAATAATAATAATAATAAATATAGCTGCGAGCAGCGATTACGGGCCCAAGCCGGTGGCACCGCAACCCCGGTGCCTTTAGTTACCTAAAGGCACCGGGGTGGCGGTACCGCCGGCTTTGGCCCTCCATCGCTACTCGCAGCTATATTTATATATATATACACATACACACACATACATATATATATATATATATATATATATATATATATATATATATATATATATATATATATATATATATATATATTACCGTTCAAAAGTTTGGGGTCAGTAAGATTTTTTATGTTTTTAGGAGAAGTCTCTTCTGCTCACCAAGGCTGCATTTATTTGATTAAAAATACAAACAAAAACTGTAATATTGTGAAATATTATTCCAATTTAAAACAGCTGTTTTCAATTTTAAAATATTTTACATAGTAATTAATTTCTGTGATCAAAGTTGAGTTTTCAGCATCATTACTCCAGTCTTCAGTGTAACATGATCCTTCAGAAATCATTCTAATATGATGATTGATGCTCAATAAATATTCATTATTATTTTCAATGTTGAAAACAGTTGTGTACAGATTTTTTTTTTCAAAATGCTTTGATGAATGTAAAGTTCAAAAGAACAGCATTTATTTCAAATATAATTTTTTTAACATTATAAATGTCTTTACTGTAACTGTTGATCAGTTTAACTCATCCTTCATAAATAAAAGTATTGATTTATTTTATTTCTTTCCCCCAAAAATAAAATTTAAATTATTACTAACCCCAAACTTTTGAACGGTAGTGTTATGTTACAAAAGCTTTAGATTTCAGATAAATGCTGTTCTTTTGAACTTTCTATTCATCAAATACTGTACACAACTGTTTTCGACATTTAAAATAATAATGAATGTTTCTTGAGCATCAATCATCATATTAGAATAATTTCTGAAGGATCATGTGACAGTGACTCCGCTTTGATCACAGGAATAAATAACAGTTTAAAATATATTAAAATAGAAAGCAGCTGTTTTAAATTGGAATAATATTTTACAATATTACTGTTTTTGTTTGTATTTTTAATCAAATAAATGCAGCCTTGGTGAGCAGAAGAAACTTCTCTGTTATGTGCGCGCCACAGACTGCACGCAGGTCCGCTTAGAGTTCCGCCTTTTGCGTTCCGTCAATATTACGTTATTAGAAAAATATTTTTTTAGAGAATCGATTTTTTGACATTTGTGAATCGATTCAGAATCGTCCACGTCCGGATCGCGATGCATCTAAGAATCAATTTTTTCTCCCACCCCTAGATTTCATACAACAGGTTAATAAACAGTTACAATTAAGTCACTTACATTTTAGATGCAGTATTGACTGTTTTTGTTCTGTTTCAGCAGCGAAAATAGTTAAAGATCACAGCAGAACCATCACGCATCACGTGTTTTCTCATAACTGAACGATTCAGCATTTTTAAGGAATCGGTTGACTCAAAGTTTGAATGATCAATCCATAAACATCTGTCTTAATCATGATCGACTCATTCGAACGAATCGTTTGAACGAATGAATCAATAACTTGCTTATTAAGACGGATGCCTGGTGACACCTAATGGCGGTTTAGTGTTGTTTAAAAGCATCATTCTTTCCAACGTGTGTGTGATTTGTGTGTGCAACATTATCAATGTCAGTGTGGTTTTTCTTTCACTTTTATATTAGCAATTTAAAAGCACCCGCTTGTGTCACACGTCGAATAACCGGTGGGAAAATATCCTCAGACACATACCTAATAAATGTATCTTTAAATAGAATATTGGCCTACCTGGTAAAAAGTTTTATATACTATTTTGATGTGCTTTTGGACACAAGAGGGCAGTATAGCCCTATGTATGACTTGTTTTTTTTTTTTTACTTTACTGTTTTTAATTTTAGAATAAAATTAGAATAAAATTCTTTTTAAAAACAGGATAAAATGGGTTTAGTTGTGATATTTGTATACTTTTATATAGAAATAAATGGTATTTAATTACATTTTTATAAGATTTGAGACTTTTAGTGTTTTCTTTTTGGACATTACTTTAATCCCTCGCCATAGCAAAACTGTTTGAGATATTTATTATCCGTTCACAATTTAGCATATTTAATGTATTTTCATCATGTTGAAAAAGTTTGGTGGGAATAAAATAAATAGTTTAAGAGGAGTGGCTAAAAATTCAGAGGCTGATTTTGCAAAAAAATCCACATTCAGACCAAAATATCTGACTTCCTGATGGCTGGAGCTCATGAATGTAAATTAGAAAGTTGTCCAGCTTTATAAGAACAATATACAAACATTTTTTTTTTTACTGTAGTTAAAACTTACCCCCCCACTTTTGTCAAAAGCATGTTGAAAGTGACACACTTCCTGCTGCCAGTTGGTGGCGCTATAACTTTGACTCACAATAGTTGCATCCATCTGACCGGCCTCTTACCACGAACACACTGCTGAAGTTTCATCAAGATCAGTTAATGTCTGCAGAAGTTATAACACTTCGTGTCTCTCTTTTCTCGCCATAAATTTGTTTCCTCGCCACGGCCAAACCGTTCGAGATATAAAAAATCCGTCCGCAATTTAGCATCCTCAATGTCTTGACTTCATGCACACCGAGTTTGGTGGGGATGGGATGAATTTTCTAGGAGGAGTATTTCACATTCCACAGCAAGCGTTTTCCAAACAACCCATAATAGCTGACTTCCTGTTGGGCTGTCGTGAAACTTGACAGAGGGAAAGTTGTTCGGCCCGATGAGATCTATATGTGTACCGAGTTTCATATTAATTCATGCAAGCGTGTTTGATATATGGACCAAGTTTTCAGACCCCGTTCAAGGGGGCGCTGTTGAGCCCCCCTGGCACGCCCGTTTCTGAAACTTTTCACATGTCTACTGGCTAATAAATGGGATGTATCTGTCGAGTTTCATCCAATTTCATGCATGCTAAGAGTCTCAAACGCATCCGAAAAGAATATTAAAGTTTGATGTGTTGCCACGGCAACAGTATCTAAGATATCAATAATCCTTTCACAGGTCTACATCTGCCGTGTGTCTACATTATACACATAAAGTTTGAAGCAAATCGGGTAAACATAAGAGGGTGACTTCAAAGAATTTTGAAAGTGACACACTTCCTGCTGCCAGTTGGTGGCGCTATAACTTTGACTCACAATAGTCACATCAATGTGATCGGCCTCTGAAAACGAACACACTGCTGAAGTTTCATCAAGATCAGTTAATGTATGCAGAAGTTATAATACTTTGTGTTTCTTTTTTCTCGCCATAAATTCGTTTCCTCGCCACGACCAAACCGTTCGAGATATCAAAAATCCGTCTGCAATTTAGCATCCTCAATGTCTTGACTTCATGCACACCGAGTTTGGTGGCGATTTAATTAATTCTCTAGGAGAAGTGTTTCAAATTCCACAGCAAGCGTTCTCCAAACAACCCATAATTGCCGACTTCCTGTTGGGCTGGCGTAAAATTTAGAGCACGAAAGTTGTTCGGCCCGATGAGATCTATATGTGTACCGAGTTTCATATTATTACATGCAAGTGTGTTTGATTTATGGACAAGTGTTCGGATCCCGTTCAAGGGGGCGCTGTTGAGCCCCCCTGCCACGCCCGGGTACCAGCTTCAGCCCGGCCCTGATGGCCGCGGGTTCTGACCTGTGTGCAAAGTTTCAAGAGTTTTCGAGCACGTTAAAGGCCCCAAAAGCCCCTGAAACCTTGAAAAACAGGAATTTTAAACAAATCTCACTCAAAAGACAAATCCCCCCACCCCTCACACACACAGAGACGTAGAGGCAGAGAGAGAGAGGGAGAGAATTCTCCAAAAAATCACATTCAAACCAAAATATCTCTCTTCCTGTTGGTCACAGCTTATGACTATAAATTAGAAAGTTGTCCGGCTTGATGAGAACAATATACATAACGATTTTTGTGACTCTACTTAAAACTAAGCCCCCATTTTTGACTAAAGGTGGCGCTACTGAGCCCCTCACCACGCCCGTTTCTGAAACTATGCACATGTCTACTGGATAATAAATGTGATGTGTCTGTCGAGTTTCATCGAATTTCAAGTATGTGAAGAGTCTCAAAAGCATCTGAAAAGAATATTAAAGTTTGATGCGTTGCCACAGCAACAGTATCTAAGATATCAATAATCCTTTCACAGGTCTACATCTGCCGTGTGTTTACATTGTACACATAAAGTTTGAAGCAAATCGGGTAAAAATAAGACAGTGATTTCAAAGCATTTTGAAAGTGATGTACTTCCTGCTGCCTGTTGGTGGCGCTATAACTTTGACTCACAATAGTCACATCCATGTGATCGGCCTCTTACAACGAACACACTGCTGAAGTTTCATCAAGATCAGTTAATGTATGCAGAAGTTATAACACACTTCCTGTTTAATTTTTTCGCCATAAATTCGTTTCCTCGCCACGGCCAAACCGTTCGAGATATCAAAAATCCCCTGGCAATTTTTCATCCTCAGTGTCTTGACTTCATGCACACCGAGTTTGGTTGTGATTGGACGAATATTCTAGGAGGAGTATTTCAAATTCCAGAGCATACGTTTTTCAAACAACCCATAATAGTCGACTTCCTGTTGGGCTGACGTAAAACTTAGAGCACGAAAGTTGTTCGGCCCGATAAGATCTATATGTGTACCGAGTTTCATATTATTACATGCAAGCGTGTTTGATTTATGGACCAAGTTTTCGGACCCCGTTCCAGGGGGCGCTGTCGAGCCTCCCTGCCACTCCCGGATACCAGCTTCAGCCCGGCCCTGATGGCCGCGGGTTCTGACCTGTGTGCAAAGTTTCAAGAGTTTTCGAGCATGTTAAGGGTCTCAAAAGTGCCCGAGAAGTAGAAAAAAATAATAATAATAATAAATATAGCTGCGAGCAGCGATTACGGGCCCAAGCCGGTGGCACCGCAACCCCGGTGCCTTTAGTTACCTAAAGGCACCGGGGTGGTGGTACTGCCGGCTTTGGCCCTCCATCGCTGCTCGCAGCTATATATATATATATATATATATATATATATATATATATATATATATATATATATATAAACAAAAACTGTAATATTGTGAAATATTATTCCAATTTAAAACAGCTGTTTTCAATTTTAAAATATTTCACATAGTAATTAATTTCTGTGATCAAAGTTGAGTTTTCAGCATCATTACTCCAGTCTTCAGTGTCACATGATCCTTCAGAAATCATTCTAATATGATGATTGATGCTCAATAAATATTCATTATTATTTTCAATGTTGAAAACAGTTGTGTACAGTTTTTTTTTCAAAATGTTTTGATGAATGTAAAGTCCAAAAGAACAGCATTTATTTCAAATATATATTTTTTAACATTATAAATGTCTTTACTGTAACTGTTGATCAGTTTAACTCATCCATCATAAATAAAAGTATTGATTTATTTTATTTATTTCCCCCAAAAATAAAATTTAAATTATTACTAACCCCAAACTTTTGAGCGGTAGTGTTATGTTACAAAAGCTTTAGATTTCAGATAAATGCTGTTCTTTTGAACTTTCTATTCATCAAAGACTGTACACAACTGTTTTCAACATTTAAAATAATAATGAATGTTTCTTGAGCATCAATCATCATATTAGAATAATTTCTGAAGGATCATGTGACAGTGACTCCGCTTTGATCACAGGAATAAATAACAGTTTAAAATATATTAAAATAGAAAGCAGCTGTTTTAAATTGGAATAATATTTTACAATATTACTGTTTTTGTTTGTATTTTTAATCAAATAAATGCAGCCTTGGTGAGCAGAAGAAACTTCTCTGTTATGTGCGCGCCACAGACTGCACGCACGTCCGCTTAGAGTTCCGCCTTTTGTGTTCCGTCAATATTACGTTATTAGAAAAATATTTTTTTAGAGAATCGATTTTTTTACATTTGTGAATCGATTCAGAATCGTCCACGTCCGCATCGCGATGCATCTAAGAATACATTTTTTCTCCCACCCCTAGATTTCATACAACAGGTTAATAAACAGTTACAATTAAGACACTTACATTTTAGATGCAGTATTGACTGTTTTTGTTCTGTTTCAGCAGCAAAAATAGTTAAAGATCACAGCAGAACCATCACGCATCACGTGTTTTCTCATAACTGAACGATTCAGCATTTTTAAGGAATCGGTTGACTCAAAGTTTGAATGATCAATCCATAAACATCTGTCTTAATCATGATCGACTCATTCGAACAAATCGTTTGAACGAATGAATCAATGACTCGCTTATTAAGATGGATGCCTGGTGACACCTAATGGCGGTTTAGTGTTGTTTAAAAGCATCATTCTTTCCAACGTGTGTGTGATTTGTGTGTGCAACATTATCAATGTCAGTGTGGAAGTCTGTATTTTTCTTTCACTTTTATATTAGCAATTTAAAAGCACCCGCTTGTGTCACACATCGAATAACCGGTGGGAAAATATCCTCAGACACATACCTAATAAATGTATCTTTAAATAGAATATTGGCCTACCTGGTAAAAAGTTTTATATACTATTTTGATGTGCTTTTGGACACAAGAGGGCAGTATAGCCCTATGTATGACTTGTTTTTTTTTTTTTACTTTACTGTTTTTAATTTTAGAATAAAATTAGAATAAAATTATTTTTAAAAACAGGATAAAATGGGTTTAGTTGTGATATTTGTATACTTTTATATAGAAATAAATGGTATATAATTACATTTTTAGAAGATTTTAGGCTATTAGGGTTTCCTTTTTGGACATTAATTTAATCCCTCGCCATAGCAAAACCGTTTCAGATATTTATTATCCGTTCACAATTATACACGTATATATATATATATAAGACAGAAAATATTACTTGTCTTACCTTATTCTGATTTTATGATACACTCAAAATATTCCACAACAAATCCTTTAAATTTAATGTAAAAATAAAAACGAAAGTAAGCAGTGTTGGTCTCACGTAACCCTCTCATTAGAATCAAAATGTTTCAATATTTGCAATGTATTTGGATGCTAAACTATTCTTTATTATAGGCTTTGTACTTCACTCGTGTTCCAATATCGATGGAAAAAATCATCCTCTTCACACGCGCAAAAATGTGCTTGGAAACATCACAGTGGAGCTCTGCTTTCTGTGAATGGTACAAATTGTACTACTGACTATTTAAACAGAGCAGTGTAATTTGTTTATGTTAGGTTGACTATTTTTATTATTATATTGTATTAGGGCTATAATGAACAGGCTGCGATGTCAAGATTGCAATTCTGGAATGTGTGTGTGTGTGTGTGTGTGACGCGGTTGCGGTTGAACAGTGGACACAAAAACATAAATAAAATGTTTTAGTTAATTCCTACATCCATAGGAATACATTGAAAATGCTCGCTCTACTCCGCACCATTATCAATGTCTGTGCGGACGTCTGTATTTTACTAGTATATAGTATACTATAGTTAGCGATTTAAAAGCACCCGCTCGTGTCACACGTCGATTAACCGATGGGAAAATATCCTCACAGTCATATACCTAATAAATTTATATTTAAATACAATAGGCCTACCTAGTAAAACGTTTTATATACTATTTTGATATCCTTTTGGACACAAGAGGGCAGTATAGCCCTATGTTTGCTTTTTTGTTGAACCAAATAGCACTAAATAGCCTGTTTTTAACTTTTTCATACTTCTTGAATTGCAAAAACAGAATAAAATAGGTTTAGTTCTAATATTTGTATAATTTTATATAAAAATAAATGGTGTATAATTACATTTTTAGAAGTTATGAGATGTTTCCTGCTTCCTTTTTGACATTAATTTAATCCCTCGCCATAGCAAAACCGTTTGAGATATTCAATATCCGTTTACAATTTAGCATCATTAATATATTTTTATCATGTTGAAAAAGTTTGGTGGGAATAAAATAAACCTTTTAGGAGGAGTAACTAAAAACTCAGAGGCTGATTTAACAAAAAATCCATATTCAGACCAAAATATCTGACTTCCTGTTGGTTGCAGCTAATGCCTGTAAATTAGAAAGTTGTCCGGCATGATGAGACCAATATACTTACTGATTTTTGTAATTGTGGGTAAAACTAACCCCCCCACTTTTGTCAAAAACATTTTGAAAGTGACACACTTCCTGCTGCCAGTTGGTGGCGCTATAACTTTGACTCACAATAGTCACATCCATCTGATCGGCCTCTTACCACGAACACACTGCTGAAGTTTCATCAAGATCAGTTAATGTGTGCAGAAGTTATAACACTTCGTGTTTCTCTTTTCTCGCCATAAATTCGTGTCCTCGCCACGGCCAAACCGTTTGAGATATCAAAAATCCGTCTGCAATTTAGCATCCTCAATGTCTTGACTTCATGCACACCGAGTTTGGTGGCGATTTAATTAATTCTCTAGGAGAAGTGTTTCAAATTCCACAGCAAGCGTTCTCCAAACAACCCATAATTGTCGACTTCTTGTTGGGCTGGCGTAAAATTTAGAGCACGAAAGTTGTTCGGCCCGATGAGATCTATATGTGTACCGAGTTTCATATCATTACATGCAAGTGTGTTTGATTTATGGACAAGTGTTCGGATCCCGTTCCAGGGGGCGCTGTTGAGCCCCCCTGCCACGCCCGGGTACCAGCTTCAGCCCGGCCCTGATGGCCGCGGGTTCTGACCTGTGTGCAAAGTTTCAAGAGTTTTCGAGCACGTTAAAGGCCCCAAAAGCCCCTGAAACCTTGAAAAACAGGAATTTTAAACAAATCTCACTCAAAAGACAAATCCCCCCACAACTCACACACACAGAGACGCAGAGGCAGAGAGAGAGAGGGAGAGAATTCTCCAAAAAATCACATTCAAACCAAAATATCTCACTTCCTGTTGGTCACAGCTTATGACTATAAATTAGAAAGTTGTCCGGCTTGATGAGAACAATATACATAATGATTTTTGTGACTCTACTTAAAACTAAGCCCCCATTTTTGACTAAAGGTGGCGCTACTGAGCCCCTCACCACGCCCGTTTCTGAAACTTTGCACATGTCTACTGGATAATAAATGTGATGTGTCTGTCGAGTTTCATCCAATTTCAAGTATGTTAAGAGTCTCAAAAGCATCTGAAAAGAATATTAAAGTTTGATGCGTTGCCACGGCAACAGTATTTAAGATATCAATAAACCTTTCACAGGTCTACATCTGCCGTGTGTCTACATTATACACATAAAGTTTGAAGCAAATCGGGTAAAAATAAGAGGGTGATTTCAAAGCATTTTGAAAGTGACACACTTCCTGCTGCCAGTTGGTGGCGCTATAACTTTGACTCACAATAGTCACATCCATGTGATCGGCCTCTTACAACGAACACACTGCGGAAGTTTCATCAAGATCAGTTAATGTATGCAGAAGTTATAACACACTTCCTGTTTATCTTTTCTCGCTATAAATTCGTTTCATCGCCACGGCCAAACCGTTCGAGATATCAAAAATCCGTCCGCAATTTAGCATCCTCAATGTCTTGACTTCATGCTGAACGAGTTTGGTGGGGATCGGATCAATTCCCTAGGAGGAGTACATTAAATTCCACAGCATGCGTTTTTCAAACAACCCATAATAGCTGACTTCCTGTTGGGCAGAGCTAATAACTTAGAGTGCGAAAGTTGTTCGGCCCGATGAGATCTATATGTGTACCGAGTTTCATACTAATACGTTCTTGTATGTGTCCAAGATTTAAGATTGTGTTCTAGGGGGCGCTGTCGAGCCCCCCTGCCACGCCCGAGTACCAGCTTCAGCCCGGCCCTAATGGCCGCGGGTTCTGACCTGTGTGCAAAGTTTCATGAGTTTTTGAGTCTGTTAAGGGTCCCAAAAGCCCCCGAACCCTTGAACAACAATAATAATAATAATAATAATAATAATCCTACCGAAAACAATAGGGCCTTCGCCCTTTCAGGGCTTGGGCCCTAATAACAAATAATCCTACCGAAAACAATAGGGCCTTCGCCCTTTCAGGGCTTGGGCCCTAATAATAAATAATCCTACCGAAAACAATAGGGCCTTCGCCCTTTCAGGGCTTGGGCCCTAATAATCCTACCGAAAACAATAGGGCCTTCGCCCTTTCAGGGCTTGGGCCCTAATAAATAATCCTACCGAAAACAATAGGGCCTTCGCCCTTTCAGGGCTTGGGCCCTAATAATAATAATAATAATAATAATAATAATAAATAATCCTACCGAAAACAATAGGGCCTTCGCCCTTTCAGGGCTTGGGCCCTAATAATAATAAATAATCCTACCGGAAACAATAGGGCCTTCGCCCTTTCAGGGCTTGGGCCCTAATAATCCTACCGGAAACAATAGGGCCTTCGCCCTTTCAGGGCTTGGGCCCTAATAATAATAATCCTTACGAAAACAATAGGGCCTTCGCCCTTTCAGGGCTTGGGCCCTAATAATCCTACTGAAAACAATAGGGCCTTCGCCCTTTCAGGGCTTGGGCCCTAATAATCCTACTGAAAACAATAGGGCCTTCGCCCTTTCAGGGCTTGGGCCCTAATAATAATAATAATAATAATAATAATAATAATAATAAACAGAGCAATTCCAAGAGGGTCCTCACACCATCGGTGCTCGGGCCCTAATAATAATAATAAATAATCCTACCGGAAACAATAGGGCCTTCGCCCTTTCAGGGCTTGGGCCCTAAAAATAAAATAAAAATTAGGCATACATTAATAGAGCTATGGGTTATCAGGTATATAGCAGGCTAAAATATTGGTAGTAAAATCCAAAACCTGGAAATTATCAAAATAAATTATGTACATGCTTTTGTTTTCCTACATAGGATCTCTTGCTCAACAAACATGTTAGATGTAGACTATTTATTTACACTATTTAAATTAAAATATTTACCTCTGTTGTTGAATCTTTGTAGTATATTTTTGCAATCAACTATGGACAAGAGATGTCTGATGTCATCCTCTTTGATGTACATTAAATTGCCCCTATTATGCTATTTTAAAATTTCCTAATGTTGTTTCGGAGTCTCTTACAACAGGCTTACATGCATCAAAGGTAAAAAAACCTGTTTAATTTCCTCATAATATACATTTGCACATCACCACATTTTCAATGATTCTCAAACGACTCGTCAAATGAATCAATCTCTCTAAATCCCTCCTTTCTGTGAGCTACTCTGCTCTGATTGGCCAGACAGCTCAGTCTGTTGTGATTGGTTTATCGTGTACAGCGTGCGTGTCGAAAACAAAAACGCCCATTGCTATAACAACGTCAGCTGTCCTGAGGCTTCCTAACCCGTAAAGACAGTAACGAACAATAATGTCAATTTTACCATATCAATGGGAGCGCGAGTCCGATGATGAAACATTGGAAGAACTAGTTATTCAACCCGAACCTCCATCACAAGGACAACTCGAGCAGGACTCACCCAGACAGTATTTACATCTGTGCCAGATCCGTTTTTGAATCAGCAGATTCGCGCAGACAGTCCGTCCGGCGGGTGCGGCGCCGATACGGGACAGCTGCGCAGACCAGACGCGCCACAACTGAATTGAAGCCCAATTTATACTTCTGCATCGAACTCACGCCGTAGCTACGTCGTAGGCTGTGTGTAGCGCGCATACCCTTCGGCGTACCCTGACGTGCACCTTTTCAAAAATGTAACAAAGTGTCAACCAAGCGCTGTGATTGGTCTGTTAGGACCGCTCCCTCGGGTTTCACATGCTCCTTCTGCAAGTGTAATTGCGCGTCAACGCGGACAACGACGCAGAAGTATAAATGAAAACCAACACGTTGCCTACAGCGTAGAGGCTCCGGCGTAGGTCCGACGCAAACACGTTGCCTACAGCGTAGAGGCTCCGGCGTAGGTCCGACGCAGAAGTGTAAATCAGCCTTAAGTCCGCCCTGCGGGTTTGGGACGGATCCGCGCGAGCTGCGCAGACCAGACGCGCCACAACTGAATTGAGTCCGCCCTGCGTGTGGGCGGGATCAGCACGAGCTGCGCAGACCGGAAGCGCCGGCGCAAACTAACGCTTTTTTCCGCATAAATAAGCTGACAGACAGAAGAGTGGAAGACTGCAGGCTGCACCGTCTTTGCTAATTGGTAAGTGCATTATACAAGTAAAATTTAGTAAGTGCATTATAAAAGTAAACTGGTGTTGATGTCATGTTAGTCTGTTAAATATTTATATTAAAAATAAAAGTTTACAAACGTTTACACTGAAAACCCGAGACAAGCTTAGGCTACGGTTAGCTGGTAGTATAGGTTCTTTTAAACATCCACAACTAATGTGAACTTATAAGGCTGAATCGGTGATCTTTGCTTATTATTTACCAAAATTGCTGAATATCGTGTCCATTGTGTGTTAGCTGCAAACTCGTAGCCATGTTAGCGTTACCGCGGTGACCGCTGTCTGACAGTTTAACAGGCTTGCACAACTATATTCCTTTGGAATTTGCAAGAAAACCCAGAACATTGAGGGACATTGACAGGTGGAAGGCAACGGAATTAAGGATGTTTTTGTTGTACATCGGACCTGTCATTCTGCCTTCATACTTGGACACAAATATTTACAAGAATTGTATGCTGCTGTTTTCCAGCATTGCCATTTTAGTCAGCCCAACCTTGTCCTTGATGCACTGGCAGTATGCCGAAAGATTGCTCCATATGTTTGTGACGCATTTTGGCGAAATATATGGCAAGGAGGCAATTGTGTACAATGTGCATTCACTAGTACACTTAGCCCAAGATGTGAGACAGCATGGTTGTCTCGACAATATATCAGCTTTCCCGTATGAGAACCACTTGCAGAAACTTGTCAGAAAACCCCAACGCCCCCTTGCACAAATGCTACGTCGATTGTCTGAGCAACATCAACAGAATCAAATCATTGACAGAACATCGATCTCTTTGAAAAAGCCACATTTTGTTGGACCAGTTCCAAATGAGCTTGCTTCTCAGAAGGTTAAAGGGCAGGGCCAAATGGTTTCTAACCAGTGGATTATCAAAGTCTCAACAGGAAACAATATATTTGCCATTGCTGGTGACATTTGTAAGATTGACAATATTGTTGAGTGTCATGACGGCATCTATTTAGTTTATAGAAGGTTTTCTGATAAGTCCATCTTCTTTACCTATCCATTCAGTTCAGACTTTCTGAGTATCTACAGTGTCTCTCAATTATCAGAACAATGCATGTATGCCAAAGTGTGTGCAGTTGCATATAAATGTGTATTACTCCCCCATAGAAGAGGTTTTGCATCCATACCAATTCTACATTCTGTGGAACGATAAAGTAGTTTGCTGTTTTTGAATTAGGATAAGTTGTTTGATAAATTCTAGTTTTTAATTTTTGGATAGGATGGTATTACTGATAGTCTGTTCTTAGTAGTTGTTAGATTTTAGTTTCTTAAGCATCATCATCTTCGTTACGTACATTTTTTTTTTTATACATGTAAGTACACACATGACACCAGTAAAATGTATTTTGTTAATAAACATGCATACACAACAGACACACCAGCAACATACAGTGTTTATGAAAAGTATTCACCATTCATACTTTAAACCTGATTATTTTCAGGGGGCTGAATAATGTTTTTTTTCAGGCATGGTAAATGGCTAATGCTGTTCTCTCTCTCTCTCTCTCTCTCTCTCTCTCTCTCTCTCTCTCTCTCTCTCTCTCTCTCTCTCTCTCTCTCTCTCTCTCTCTCTCTCTCTCTCAAGAATGTTCTGTGTTGTGCAATATTTTGATGGCAAGAAGTCTGTGTCTGTGGTCCCTCAATCATGGTACAATGACGGTTTTACTTTCTGGCCAAATTACACAAGCGATGAGAGGATCAACAAAGCTGTGAAGTTCGCCGAGGTGCCAGGCCACAACTGGTCGAAGCATACTGTCAGGCTATTGAAGACATATGGTATACATTTTTGAATCACCTAGTTGTTATTATTACCTTGTACTGTGTCTCCCGATAGCCAGCAGTAACTATTTTGTTAATATCTCGAGTCAAGATTAATGACACTGATTTACCTATGCAAATGTTCTTTTAGGTGACTTCCTGTCAGCCTGGCAAGGAATGAAACAGTCACTGACATGTGACACATCGGAGCTAGACTCCGATGATGAAAATGAGGAAGTTGGTCGAGGCAAAAGAACACCTAAACCAATGTAAGAGAGGGTCATGTTTATTATATTTGTCAGGTTTAAATGGATATAATACAAGGATTTTATTTGTCACGTACATAGAAATACTAATGTAAGACATGTACTGAATTAGCATTTGAATGTCTAACTTTTCTGTAGATGGGGTAAAAGAAAGAAGGATCAAGAAAGTAATTTAATAAATACCAAAAGAGGGGAGTATAAGTGCAAAGTGTCCACAGTGTTCATGTAAGAGGTGCTAGTGTGTGAAAGTGCAAGTGCCAAGTGATGTGATTTATGTAGTTTTGTGTGTGTTCCATGTGCAAGTGTCAGTCAAGGTCAGTCAAGTGAAATGTGTCTCTCTCCTAAAAATTAGGCACCATTATGGTGATACTGAAGACAGTGACAGAGAGCCTGCACCCAAGAAGGCACCAACACCATCGATTCAACATCGGCCATCTTCAGGACCCTCATTAACGTCACGATGGTAAATATAACCAGTATTTGTCCGATTGTGGAAATCGATTGTTAAACTATTAAATTGCTGTTTTTTTTTAGCACTCTTCTGTTCCAAATGTCACTAAAATATCTCCCTTATAACCCTTCCCTTATGTTTTATGATTATTGTTTAGTAACCAACCAGCTCCAGGGCCATCCTACTTCGCCCAACCTCCACTACCACCCCCTCCAGGGCCATCCTCCTGTTCTCCGCCTCCACCACTCACCCCTCCAGTGCCATCCTCATTTTGTCCACCTCCACCACGCTCCCCTTCAAGGCCCTCGTCATTGTCTATACCTCCTCGGCAGTTATTCCAATCTCCTTACAACTGTTCATCTCAGAACAACTACACAGATCTGTCTCTACGCCATCCACCTCCCGGGATGGTTTGGCAACTAGCTACAGAGAAAGAGCCACTGAAGTATTTATGCCCAGCCTGAATATGGGGCGTTCTGGGAAGGACCCAATCATCTGTACAGGTAAGTTAATTATTGTGCAAACATAGCATTAACAACTTAACATATGCTTGCACAATGTTGAATCACATGAACCATATCAACAAAACCAATACGGATCATTTTAACATTGAGAAACTCAATCAGAAACATTAAAACCAATGTTAAAACAATGCTTCTAAAAATGATTTCAATTCAATTATGTAGTATTTTCTGTGTTGTCTGCTTTTGCTACATTTAGAATTCATATCATGACAAATTTGGTGTTTTTGTAGCTGCTGACCTCCACATGCTGACATTAATGAAGACCATGAAGCAACAGATGAACCAGCTTTCAATGAATATGAGCGTGATCATGGCCAGAATGGCAGCCCCTGAGCCAGTTGTGGAGATGCCGGAGGAGATCTCCTTGCCCCTAGCCTCCCTCGAGGAGGTTGATCACTTTGAAGGGTGGTTGAAAAACCCAGGCAACACAGCCAAAAAGCAGCACTTGGTATTATGCTTATATAACATCTAAGTCCACTAACACTTGGTATTCACGTGGTATTCATGCTGTTTTTTGTTGTCAAGGGGCATCTCAATAAGATTTGGGAGGGTGCCCGGTGATGTTGGGCATTTTAATATATTTGCCTTCAAAATACATTTTCCCATTGGAATGAATGGGATTTTATGGATTTAGATGGTAAAGGTTTACAGCTAACACATTTTAGCCTGTCCCATTAAAGGGTTAGTTCACCCAAAAATGAAAATTCTGTCAGTAATCACTCACCCTCATGTTGTTCCAACCCCTTAAGGCTTTTGTTCATCTTCGGAACACAAATTTAGATATTAGATCTAGATATTTACTATTCATTTTCGTCTGTGTGGGCCTGAATGAGTTCACGTAGTGTAACAGCGCAGTGCTTCTGTGTTGTACGTCAACACGTAGGCTCACTATTGGCCGACGCTGGTCATGTGTGTGATGCGTGTGACGTACAACCCAGAAGCGCTGCGCTGTTACATTACGTGAATTCATTCAGGCCCACAAAGAAGAAAATAAATAGTTGAATAAAAGTTGTTATTTTAGTTGTTTTTGCGCACAAAAAGTATTCTCGTCGCTTGATAAACTTGTAGTTGAGCCACTGTAGTCACTTGGACTGTTTTAACAATGTCTTACAGAAGAAGAAGTATCAGAAGAACTGAAAGTGTACTACAAAAAAAAAGAGAGGAACTATCTGTTGAGCAAGGTTGTGTTCTATGGGGGACAAGAGTAGTGGTGCCTACAAAGCTGAGAACAGCAGTGCTTAATGAGATCCACAGCGGACACCCTGGCATTGTAAAGATGAAGACCATTGCAAGGCAATATGTCTGGTGGCCACATGTAGACATAGATGTTGAAAAGACCTGTAAGCAGTGTGACAGGAGCCAGTTGGAGCAGCGTATGCCACGCCTAGTTCCTCTGCACCCCTGGGAGTTTCCGGGAGAGGTTTGGAAAAGGCTCCACATTGACTTTGCAGGTCCATTCATGGGTCACATGTTTATGATAGTTGTAGACGCATATTCTAAGTGGCTGGAGGTTTTCAAGATGGCACAAATAACGTCCTCCGCAACCATTTCAAGGCTTCTGAGACTTTTTGCGTCATATGGATTACCAGAGCAAATTGTCACAGACAACGCCACGACCTTCACGTCAGAAGAGTTTCAGCTGTTCATGAAAAGGAACGGTATCCTTCACACAACTGGTGCACCAAGGCATCCAGCTACCAATGGCCTCACTGAGAGGTATGTTGCCACATTCAAAGCAGGCATGAAGAAGCTGGATGGAGAGGATTTGAGTGTTGAGGACAAAGTCTTGCATTTCTTACTGCGATATCACACAACTCCCAATAGTGCGACTGGAGAGTCACCCGCAGATTTGCACCTGAAGAGACATGTGCGTTCTGCTAAAGTAACACCAAGATTTTTGAAATTGTGGAGCTTCCAAGCACACTGTTTAAAATATCTGTGTTTACTCTCGAAGCGCAATGTCCAGAGGCGAATAACAGGACCAAATTTCAGTATGAGGTCAGGATAGTGGAGTACGAAGTGGAGTAAGAGTAAGGATATTCTGATCCAGATCGGATGGTAGACCTGCGCCTAGACACGACCACAACGCATTCCTTAAGTGTCAGCAGAGATTGTGTCAACTAGACTCTCCCCTATGAAGGCCTCATTAACCCAACAGCCATCGGCACTGATCCTCAACAAACCCGTCTCCATACTGGTGTGATGACTCCGATCTTCAACCAGATGGAACTGGATAAATATTCTGAATGTTCCAATCCAGTCTGACTTCTGACCTATAATGCTGCCTGAATCATAATCATACACTGTTCATTTGTTGGCCAGAGGAGAACTGGCCCCCTAACTGAACCTGGTTTCTCCCAAGTTTATTTTTTTTCCATTCTGTCACCTGATGGAGTTTTGGTTCCTTGGCGCTGTTGCCTTTGGCTTTTGGCTTGCTTAGTTTGGGACATTAAATATTCAACAAAATTATTGATCTGCCTGCATTGACACCATTATATGAGAACTGAACTGAGCTGGACGATGACATCACGGTTTTCTCCAGAGCGGCTATTTATATAAATTAACTAAATTCATACCTGCAAACTCAGAAGGTCTGAAAAAGGTGACACATTTTATAACACCCCCCCGCCCCCGCCCCCGCCCCCGCCCCCGCCCCCCCAATTAAAAAACTTTTTTTTACTCTTTTGCAAGCCTTTCAAGGGCCCGTTTTCTCAGTTTTGCCATGTGCCTCTTTCGGGCCACACCAACAGCAGGTGGTATCTCCCAGATAAAACATCTATTAACCTGTTAATATAATTGATTTTAAAGTTTGAACATGGAATACAGATACAGATTTAACTACTGTGATTTAAAAAAATCTTAAAATTAAATAAAACCACTTTTCCTAAAGTAGAACACAGTCTTCTTTTCAATTAATGATATATGCATTCTTTATAACTACTTGCATACATCATTCTTTATTCTTTCAAGCAGACATATTTAAATTAATTAAATATAATTAATCCTTATTAAAGCTATTAATGAGCAGTGAATACTTTTTTTGTTGATGTTGTTGCTTGATCAATATTAAGGACAGACCGCATTAGGTTTATTACCCACTGTCACTTTAAGACATCGGATCATTTATGACATGCGGATCCAGAATTGCACTGATGCACATCCGATACACTCACAACTGAACTGTTTAAAGACATAACCGACATATTTTACGTGAATACTCTCCAAAACGGACATTTAGACATAATGTTGTGTGTATTTGTCCATTCAGACACGAAACAGAGCTCACTTCAGTACTCGCGCGCTGTATAGGTGTTTATGGCTGCACGCTTCGGGTCGGGTGTGTGCGTGCGCACAGAAAGATGAGACATGAGACATGTAGCATGAGACATGAGACATAGACATGCAGCGCATGCAAACTCGTGTCCCGCTGGGTACATCAGCACGTTACAGTACAAATGTGCGCATCTACTATCAGTTCTGAATGGATCGCTTCCCAAATCGTCACTTTCTAACATTTTCGTCTAGTTTTTATTCGTTGACGAAAATTGTCAATAGATTTTCTATTGCTGATTTCTATGCTGATCTTACATTAGATGAGTAGCCGACAAGCTTACTTTCCATCATAACGCTATGTTAAACATGTTCACTAACTTGAATTATTCATCCACGGGAAAGCTGCAGCCAGGGGCTTTTCAAAGAAGACGCTGCCGTTATCTTGACTGTTAATGGCCACTCGCGTGAAACCAAGGCGACTGCCTTGGACCTGCAAATGCCAAGCCCAGAAAGCATGGTGACATTGGTACAATGTTGAGTTTTGATCCAAACCATCATTTTGTTCCATCACTCAGTTCCACTATTACCCCCTGTCTGATTTGCTCTAATTCACTGGGGGCTGGGTTTAGGGGTGGGCCTTCATGATTTTTTCAAAGGCTTGTTCGACTTCATACAGCGCTGCACAGACTGATCGGTGGCTGACTTGATACAGCGCCGACGCCATGTGACTGTGATGTGTCTATGGCATCAAAGTACCGCGAGAGCGATTCGAGAGCGGCTGCACGAGCTCTGATGATGACACAGCTGTTTCACGTTTGGCTGGATTCACCATGACAGCAATCACGCGTTTCATGTTTATTCAAATACCTTCAATTCCACTAATGCTCACAAATCAGTTTTTTATAACAGTAAAATCTCTTTTCACATAGTTGCAATGTTATATTATGTCATGTTCATTAAAATAAAACTGATAATAAAACGTAGACCCCACTACATTGATATTTAAGTAGTATAGGCTTATGTTGAACTTTATTCTTGTTCAAACAGACGCTGTATTTAGCAGTACATAAAGTATTAAATGGAAATGTATCTGAAATGTCTGTGTATTTGACAAATATTGTATTTATTTCACTTCATCTGTGGTGCATTTCATTCAAACAATGGTGCATCTATCTTATTAATTCTCTGTTCCTTTGTTTTTTTGCATTTGATTTATTGTAACTGAATCTGAGATACATTAATTAAAAAATATATTAAAGTGTTTGAATAAACCATTTTTCCTTTAGTAATGTTTATTAGGAATTTCCTGATTAAAGTTCCAACAACATATAACAGATTTTTTGAGGTGCAAGTGACATGAACAACATGAGAAAGAATATCACACTTACATAGCCCACGTTTGGCATCTATTATTTCTCTATGCTTGCAGAGCACCATACTTTAGTGAAGGCAGATGAGGTTGGACAATTAAAAAAATGACACACTCTCCTGATAATGCTGACATTGATTATACTGACATTGATTATACATTGAGTTGTAGTCGATAGGATCATCACCTGCCTTCCCAGTCAACAATTTGATCCCAGGATACTCATGATGTGGTCACAATGTGATCACAGCACACTCACTGTGTGCTCAAACTATGGTCACTAATATAAATAATTTTGCATTCTTTTCAGTCTTGTGTTGGCATTTGAGACAAATATTTCTATTTGACGGATGCATTCCGCTTCTGGTGTTGTTTTGGTGACTCCTTTTCGCTTTTTAACTTCTATTTCTTTCTCCCCCTGAAAAGACTTGACACATCCTGAAACAAAGAGAGCAATATGTCAACGCAATCAGTAGCTAACAACTACTGCTCTTGACATTACATTTTCTATAGTAGTGCTCAGATGCACAAATTTTAACACTTACTTGTCAAACATTTCAGGAGCACTGGTGGCAACACCTTTTTTCCATCTTTTCCTGTGCGGTTGTAAAGACAGAGAACACTGTCCGTCACAATGCTCTTCATACTCTGTCTTACTATCTCTCCTACATTGGAGCTTCCATGGGTATGGATGAGATAGTTGACCTGACAAAAACATACAGAATATTATTGCAATTAAAAGTTTTTTTCTTTCTCAAATGCACTGAATTTTTGTGTAGCCTTACTAACATAAAGCTCTCTATAATGTTTGTCCTCTTCAAGCTTCTGACAGAAGGCTTCAAATGTTTCTGAATTTGAACATTGCTGTTGTTCAAAAAGTTCCTCACGGCCATCTTCATCTGCACGCTTTATAAGAGCAGCCTTAATTTTTGCCAGGTCTTTCATGATGAGAGTTTGCCTCTCTTCCAACCTTTGGATATGTTGGAGCATCTTAGTATTCAGATCTGAAAATTGTGAATAATCAGGTTCACTCATATTCACCCAAGAATGAGATGTTACTCTTATTCACTCAAGAATATATATATATATATATATATATATATATATATATATATATATATATATATATATATATATATATATATATATATATATATATATATATTGTAGAATTGAATGTCTAATTAACATTTCACAAACCAAACAATTTCTCCATGGTGATTTTGGATTTTGGTTCCTTCTCTGCTTTTAAAAACGAAATGCCATACATGAAGTCAGTTAAATTGCACTTTTTTTAAATAATCAATTAAACAGGATTGTTCTTAATGAATGCATATCATACCAGATGACAGGACAGATATTGGGAAGCTGGTGTTCACCTGAGGAATTTCTTCAGGATCCATGTTATGTTGTTGACGATCATGAAATTCTAAGAGAAAAAAACAGAAGTGAGTGGCATTACATCAATACATGCATGGTGTTTGTTTGATATTTTAACTGATCAGCATACCAGGCGAGGCAGCCAAACTGAAAGTGCTCAGAGTGACTTTTTCCAATGTCCCTGTGAAAAACACACACACACACACACACACACACACACACACACACACACACACACACACACACACACACACACACACACACACACACACACACACACACACACACACACACACACACACACGCACACACATGTATATAAACACATATATACATATATATATAAACATTAATTATAGCCATCCAACATTAGTGTAATTGAAAGCTATACATTTTTTTAAACATTTATTAGGCTTCAAAAAAAAAAAAAACCTTTTAATTTAAGTGACCTTCAAACAATCCTTACATAAACCCATAATAAATGTCATATTTACCTTTGCTCTTCCTGTCAAACAGGTAGGACATATACAGAAATTGAATAAAGTTATCAAACAGTCTGCACGGCATAAATTATAAATTAAATATAGACTAATCCTTATTAAAGCTACAAAAGTTCTTTA
Source organism: Vimba vimba (assembly GCA_022828995.1). NCBI lineage: Eukaryota > Metazoa > Chordata > Actinopteri > Cypriniformes > Leuciscidae > Vimba > Vimba vimba. The sequence continues at coordinate 29,842,905 of CM040829.1, read as the reverse complement.
GTCAGGAGCAGTGAGTAATATTCCTTTTGTTCTTAAATTAACTTTACTGACAGAAAGCTTTATTGGCTGTTGTCGCTGCACGCGGATCTGCATGATGCAGATCTCACACTATTTAACTAATTTAAGACTGCTCTGTTATAAGGATACTCGACAAAACAGACATTTTGGCATAAATTGTGTGTGTTATAGTTCGTTCAAGCGCGAAAGAGAACCGTTTTCTGGTGTGCTGTCTGTGCGCACGATACTGCGTCTTTCTGTGTGTGTGTGTGTGTGTGTGTGTGTCACATAGACAGGACATTCACAGACAGCGCGGTCTCTTTTGTCTTGTCGCTCTTGAATGGTTTACAAGCATTTGCATCAATAAGAGCGGGATCATATAATATAACGCTACTCAAAGAATGACAAAAATTAACGGATGATGCCTGCGTTTTGCGTTAAATATATTAACGCATTAAAATGGATACAAATATATAGTTGTTTTTTAAGCCACATTACACAGACAGTAATCAACAATTATACCACTCAAGTCAGTCAAAAGAGACAGTGCTGTGACAAAACATTGCATGTCAACAAATCATCTGCACAAAAACACAAAGTGAGCTTTAACAGCGGATGTCAAGCTGATGAGGAAAAGTAACTACACAGTTAATTGCTGTCTGCCTTTTACCATTGATTTGTGGCTCAGACTGCATATGAAATTTTATGGAGTTAATTCCCATTGTAGCTACCCAACTTAAATACCTTTTTACAAACGCTGCAAAATCCTTTTTCATTTTGACCACCAACGGACTGCAACCATGTCCTAAATTGTTCGTCTTCCAGCCACTTCTGCTGGAATTTGCACTTTCCCATTTGGTCTATCTTTATTCCTGTTATTCCTGCTGTACAAAATGCTTGTGTCACCTCCGCATCATGGCAATTTTGCTCCGGCCAGAAGCAATTACCAAACCGGTTCCGTGTGTTTATCACACTAACGTACAAAATTTGCGACAGCAAATAAAATGATTAATTATGAAGGCAATATTCAAATAAGTACCATTGAAGTAGTCTTGAAGTTAATGAGATAATAAAGTGATGATTGAGTATTAGTGATGAAGAACACCTGCTGTTAACAAGCAGAATAACTGAAGAAAGAGAAACAACAAGAACTACAACTGACTTTCAGCCACAGCCTTAGATGAAATCAACTGAAGATAAAAGACATACAATCTCAAGAGCTCGGCAGAGGTGGATTAAACAACTTCACAAACAGCATTACCAGCTTCACTTATTACTAACCAGATTGACTGTATTTCTGTTTTAATAAAAAATAATAGTTTCATCTGAAGTCACTGTTATAGTGATCAGTGTTTGCTTTAGTTGGGATCTTGACTTTTGAACATTAGTTTTTCTCTTTTTCAACTGTGTGTTCATAAAGCACATTTGTTATGGCAAGGGCAGCCAATAGAAAATGTGATCAGGTGATATTGTCTATTTATTGATGATGACAATCATCATGTAGTGGCCTGAATCACTGATCTCATTCAGAGTCTAATGCTCTGATTATATAGGTAGTGTGTTATTCATTTTGTATTATTAATAATAGTAGCCACGTGATTCTACAACATGAGATCCATCAGTGTTGTGGTATTCAAATAATATGCAGGATTTTAAAAACATTTAGTACACAAAGTTTTACTTAGAGACACACAGACATCAAGAATCATCTAATTTCTCATCTCATCTTTTCAGCGGTCTCGATGCGCTTCTTTGGTGCACACCAGGGTTCAGATGGCAGCGTTCACACTTATTCTAATGAAACCACACTAAGAGAGGAATCGCACCAGGGTTCGTTTTAATCGAACCAAACACACTAAGGGTGTAATGGTTCAAATTGCTTATGGTACGGTTTTGGTTCAGTTCGGTATGTGCTATGTTCAGGGAAAAAAGAACTATTGTCAAATAAAAATAAAGAAAATAAGAACAAATAATCTAACTACAAGCAACAGCACAAATAATTACAGAAGAGCAAGGGTACAAATCAAATAAAAAGTGCTTTTCAGGTTTTTCAGGTAGGTCTAACTAGTTTTCAGGTACATAAATTGAATAAAGTAATCAAATATAAAATAACATTGCATATTTGACTGTATAAATTAAAGATTAATCCTTATTAAAGTTATAAAAGCTATTCAGTCAAGGCTCGCTGCCTGCTGTGAGTGTGTTTGCTTCGGTGCCGTAAGCTCCGTTTAAGCCTCGTATTTCTTTGTTTTGAACCATCATTTACTACAATTTCTAGTTGTTTATACTACTAAAATACATCTTACCCAACATCTCAGATTAACCTGACATCGCTAGCTTCCATTACTACTAGCACAACACGCTAGTAATTCGCTAGCCTGTTAACGCGCCACCCGTGCACTCAACTATTTTTATTTATTTATTTTTCTTTCGTGCGCCCGTGCCTTTGAGTTCATAAAAAGCTCAGGTGAGTAAGAATCAGTCAACAAACACGGTGAGTAATGTCTTGTCCTGTTATTGTCACCTGCACTTCATGTCACATGTTTAGCATAGCCTTCTCTGTCGGCAATATAGGATTTACAGTGAGGAAAATAAGTATTTGAACACCCTGCTATTTTGCAAGTTCTCCCACTTGGAAATCATGGAGGGGTCTGAAATTGTCATCGTAGGTGCATGTCCACTGTGAGAGACATAATCTAAAAAAAAAAAATCCAGAAATCACAATATATGATTTTTTAATTATTTATTTGTATGATACAGCTGCAAAAAGTATTTGAACACCTGTCTATCAGCTAGAATTCTGACCCTCAAAGACCTGTTAGTCTGCCTTTAATGTCCACCTCCACTCCATTTATTATCCTAAATTAGATGCACCTGTTTGAGGTCGTTAGCTGCATAAAGACACCTGTCCACCCCATACAATCAGTAAGAATCCAACTACTAACATGGCCAAGACCAAAGAGCTGTCCAAAGACACCAGAGACAAAATTGTACACCTCCACAAGGCTGGAAAGGGCTACGGGGAAATTGCCAAGCAGCTTGGTGAAAAAAGGTCCACTGTTGGAGCAATCATTAGAAAATGGAAGAAGCTAAACATGACTGTCAATCTCCCTCGGACTGGGGCTCCATGCAAGATCTCACCTCGTGGGGTCTCAATGATCCTAAGAAAGGTGAGAAATCAGCCCAGAACTACACGGGAGGAGCTGGTCAATGACCTGAAAAGAGCTGGGACCACCGTTTCCAAGGTTACTGTTGGTAATACACTAAGACGTCATGGTTTGAAATCACGCATGGCACGGAAGGTTCCCCTGCTTAAACCAGCACATGTCAAGGCCCGTCTTAAGTTTGCCAATGACCATTTGGATGATCCAGAGGAGTCATGGGAGAAAGTCATGTGGTCAGATGAGACCAAAATAGAACTTTTTGGTCATAATTCCACTAAACGTGTTTGGAGGAAGAAGAATGATGAGTACCATCCCAAGAACACCATCCCTACTGTGAAGCATGGGGGTGGTAGCATCATGCTTTGGGGGTGTTTTTCTGCACATGGGACAGGGCGACTGCACTGTATTAAGGAGAGGATGACCGGGGCCATGTATTGCGAGATTTTGGGGAACAACCTCCTTCCCTCAGTTAGAGCATTGAAGATGGGTCGAGGCTGGGTCTTCCAACATGACAATGACCCGAAGCACACAGCCAGGATAACCAAGGAGTGGCTCTGTAAGAAGCATATCAAGGTTCTGGCGTGGCCTAGCCAGTCTCCAGACCTAAACCCAATAGAGAATCTTTGGAGGGAGCTCAAACTCCGTGTTTCTCAGCGACAGCCCAGAAACCTGACTGATCTAGAGAAGATCTGTGTGGAGGAGTGGGCCAAAATCCCTCCTGCAGTGTGTGCAAACCTGGTGAAAAACTACAGGAAACGTTTGACCTCTGTAATTGCAAACAAAGGCTACTGTACCAAATATTAACATTGATTTTCTCAGGTGTTCAAATACTTATTTGCAGCTGTATCATACAAATAAATAGTTAAAAAATCATACATTGTGATTTCTGGATTTTTTTTTTTAGATTATGTCTCTCACAGTGGACATGCACCTACGATGACAATTTCAGACCCCTCCATGATTTCTAAGTGGGAGAACTTGCAAAATAACAGGGTGTTCAAATACTTATTTTCCTCACTGTATATGTGATAAATGTAAGGAGACAGTTAGGTTGACGGAGAAGATTTCAGAATTAGAGACACGCATCCAAACCTTAATTGAGGATAGTAAGAGTGCTAGAGATTTAAATACTGCTTTGGATGCACCTAGCATAGTGAACTCTTTACATGAGTCGGTTCCGGCTGAAGTAGAGCTTGCGCAGCCGGGCAAATGGGTGACAGTGAGGGATCGCTCTAGTCCCGGATCAAAAAAACACTCTTCCGTTCCGATTACCATAACAAATCAATTCGCCCCGCTCGCTCAGTGAAGCACCCACTGAGAATGATTGTGCCCTAGTTATTGGCGATTCTATTACACGGAACGTGAAAATAGAGACACCAGCCACCATAGTCACATGTTTGCCGGGAGCCAGAGCACCTGACATCAAAGCAAATTTAAAAGTGCTGGCTAATGCTAATCGTAAATTCTCTAAGATCATTATTCATGTCGGCACTAATGATGTTCGACTCCGCCAGTCGGAGATCACCAAAATTAATATTAAAGAGGTGTGTGAACTTGCAAGTACGATGTCAAGGACTGTAATTTGCTCTGGCCCCCTTCCTGTTCGCAGGAGTGATGAGATAGTTAGTAGATTGTGTTCGCTTAACGGTTGGCTGTCTAAGTGGTGTCCGCAAAATAATATAGAATTCATAGACAATTGGAAAAGTTTTTGGGGCAAACCTGACCTGTTGAAAAGAGATGGTATTCATCCCTCCTGGGATGGTGCTGCTCTTCTCTCTAGTAATATGGCTCATAGTCTTAGAGCTCAAACATGACAATCTGGGGCTCAGGTCAGGAAGCAGAAAGACTGGCTAAACCGACCGTCTGCTAGCGACCTCGTGTCACCAAGGTCAGATACATCCCATCACATAGAGCCTCTTTCACCTAGCTATCATCATATAGAGACTGTGTCTGTTCCCCGAACTTGGAATTCCAAAAAACGTTTAAACCCATCTAAGGTTAGAAATGTAATTGATGTTCAACAAATAAAAAACAGCTATAATACAGATGAGCAAATGCTAAAGCTTGGGTTGCTGAATATTCGATCGCTTACTTCAAAAGCACTCGTTGTTAATGATATGATTACAGATAATAACCTAGATGTGCTGTGTTTGACAGAAACCTGGCTAAAACCAAACGATTACATTACTTTAAATGAGTCCACACAGCAAAATATCCAGTGTAGTTTAGAGTTGTTTTATGGTGTTAATTTTTCAGAGTTAAAAATTGTTGATTCTGGTGTTGATTTGAATGGCATCAACACTTGCAGAGTAAATCAGTGGTCAGAGTCAGCGTCATTACAGCGAGTTGACATAATTTACACTGGTGATGAGTTGATCCAATTTCCGGTCCTTGCACATTATTTCCTTTTTGTTTAATGGCGGACGACCACGAGGAGAGGAGCGTTCAAACAGGTATAATCAGGCCCGGGGTGGGTAATCGGGAGAATCGTGAGAATTCCCGGTGGGCCGCTTCACTTTTGGGCCGGTCGAGGATTTTTTTCTTTTTTCTTTTCACATTTACATTAGGCTAGACATGTTCCGCATTCTGACACCGCAGCGCGCAGCCTCTGAATGGGTTGTACCATGTGAGGGAGTTCTCCCCTCCCCTCCTATAGAGTTGGTTGGGTCCATAGCCCGTCTTTTCCAAAACGTTTTCTCAGGAGTAGGCTACCGCGACACCGCCGGCGCCTACCGATAGCTGGACCGGCCCTACCGTAACGGTACGCGTCAGGGAGGATGGATGGGAGGAAGAGGCCAGGAGGTATGGTATGGAAGCTTGTTTCCGCCACAAAATAAAAAAATGTAAAAGATAATTGCGACTTTTTATCTCACATTGCGAGTTTACATCTCTTTACATGACTTTATTTCTCCGAATTGCGTGAAATAAAGTCGCAATTACGTGTTATAATGTCAGAATTGCGTGAATTAAAGTCGCAATTGCGTGAAATAGTCACAATTGCGTGTTATAAAGTCAGAATTGCAAGATATAAAGTCAGAATTGTGTGAAATAAAGTTGCAATTGCTTCTAAAGTCTAAGTGAATTATTATTTAACCTTTATATTATTTGATGAACCATGGTATTAAAGGGATACTCCACTTTAAAATGAAAATTCTGTCATACTCACTCTCATGTTGTTTCAAACCTGTATGAATTTCTTTCTTCTGCTGTGCAGAAAGGAAGATATTTAGAAGAATATCAGTAACCAGACAGTTTCTGGACTCATTGACTTCCATAGTAGCCTATATTTTTTTCCTACTTGAAGTCAATGAGACCAGAAACTGTCTGGTTACTGACATTCTTCTAAATATCTTCCTTTTTGTTCAGCAGAAGAAAGAAATTCATACAGGTTTGAAACAACATGAGGGTGAGTATATGATGACAGAATTTTCATTTTAAAGTGGAGTATCCCTTTAATACAAACTACACAATAGTAAGAGCTGAACTATTGCTTCATTTATCCAATTTGGAAAAAGTGCTAATTTGGAATTCCACCATGGAAGAAGTGGGCCGGTCTTGGGCCTGAAACTCCCGGGCTGAAAAGTGGCCCCACTCCGGCCCTGGGTATAATAGTTTATAACCAGTTAATTTTTTACCAATTTTCATGTTTAGTTTACATTTCTCTCCATTCAGAATAATATTAGTACGTTTTACAACATTGCCTGAGTGCTAACGTTATTTCCTTTCAGATAACACGACAGACCACCGATTGGATCTCGAGGCCGTTTTGATTGTTCGTTGGCAAACTGAGGTAAGAGTTGCAGACCAACAACGCAAATAAATACAGTAGTGTTTTTTTTATTATTTATTTTGTATTATTATTTATTGGTTGTATTGTATTTGCAGCATGTGTTGTGAAACTGATGTTTTCTTAAAGGAACACTCCACCCATTTGCATTAATCTTTGCAATGTTAGAAACCCAGTCATACTATTGAATGGTCGTGCAACATTTTCTCATTTTCCCCTGAGATGAGAGAAATCCGTATTTACCTCTTTACACTTCCTCCTACAATGACGCAAAAATCGCCATTTTGCGTCATTGTCGGAGGAAGTGTAAGAGGGGGGGATTTCTGTTAAGACTACAAGCACTAGTTCCCACCCTTTCAAACCCGCCCATAGGGGGTTGGACCTAATGCGCTAACAGACCTATCACAGATCAGATTCAGATGCTGTTTGCAGTGCATTTTTGTATTTGGTTGTGTTGAGTATTTTCAGCATGTGTGTTGTCAAACTGATGAAGATGTTTTCTTAGTTTGCTGGTGTTTTTTCCTGTTTGCATGCGTTGAGATCTCTCGGCCACCATATTTTGGTTTGTTTCTGTATTTCATTAAGCATGCCACTTACACTTTTTATTAAATTGCATAATTGCATTATTTTTGTAACATTTTAATTTAGTGCTCTGTCTTTTTATTATTCTTGTATTGTGAATATGTGTTGCTTTTGTTTTGCCTAACTCTAGTATTGGTTTATCTTGTCTTTTTCCTGTAGTTTTTATTTTTCCACTTATCTGGCTGAGATTTTCTTCCCCTCTCAATAAAATGCTGTACTTTGCATTTGTGTAGTGTCATTATTTTATTATTCCTTGCACAATATATAAGTATTACACAGGGATAATTTCTGGTTCAGTTTTGGGGACTGGTATAATATTGGCCCCGTTATGGCTGTTTTCTGGGTAAGTTGTGGCTGAGTTCTGGGGTAAAGCTGATGGCAGTTTGGCCTTTGTCTGGCTGACATCTGGGGATTACAGCATTGTTTTGGCCCAGTTCTGGATAATATCTGGGTACATTGTAAAACTCTGGGTGAGTTTTGGTCTGCTTCCGGCATTGATCTGGTTGACTTTCGGCAAACAGCACTTGGGCCAACCTTGGACCGTAATTCCATGCGGTATGTGGGCCAAAATCTCAGCCGAAATTTAGCCAGATCCGGCCCAAAGCCAATTTGCTATCTGGGTAGGAAGTAAGTTACAGCGATTACTCTTGTCTGCAAGGTAAAATGCAACAGTAAATTATCAGATAAGCAAGAAGCATTTTGCTCAACTTTCTGCCAGCATATGACTGTTTGCTCTGCATGTGTGTTTGACGTGCACGCTTCATCTGTAATCGTACACATGATAGTAGATACAAATTAATTTGCCGCGATTTCACTTTAGTGTAACATTTGTGGGGTGACAAATGGAGCTTCTTACAACAGTGGCTCGCTTGAACTGCTTTAATATTAACAACGTCATAATCTGCATCTTTCTTGACCAACAGCTTTCATCATGCTGGTAAAAGTACCATCTGGGTGTAAAGTTTCAGTACCATCAAGGTGTAAAGAAATTTGTGAAATTGCTCAGTGATTGTACGTTACAAGATTTTCTCAATGAAGGTAAGTTAAGAAGCTTGTGTTACTTCTTAGAAATGTACTTAGTCGTACAGCAATATGCTTGAGGTATATTAACACTTTAAAATGAGGTCTCATTTGTTAACAATGTGTTAACTAACATTACTTAACTTTAGTATTAGTTAATAAAAGTATAACTGTTTGTTTGTTAATTTTAGTTCATAGTGCATTCATGTTAACAGATACAATTTTTGATTTTTATAATGTATTAGCAAATGTTGAGATTAAAATTAACAAATGCTGTAGAAGTATTGTTCATTCTTAGTACGTTATATTTTTTCATGCTATTGTTAAAATTACTTTTCAGTTAAGAGCATGAGAATGAGAACTTACAAGGGTGTATGCCTATACTTATTTTTACTATTTTATTTTAAAGTGTTAGTACACCCAAAAAATGAAAATGTCAGTAATTACTCACCCTCATGTCGCTATCCACATAAAGGACAGCGCAGCACTAGGCCTTGAAGTTGCAATGATGTTGCTGCCTATGAATGGTTCAGAAAGTTCTGATTTCATCAAGATATCTCAATCTGTCTTTCTGAAGATGAATGGAGGTCTTATGGGTTTGGAAGTAATGAGGGTGATTAATGACATCATTTTTATTTTTTGTTAAACTAACCCTTTAATTTGATTTGTGATGGAAAATTCTTGCTTCAGAAGTAAAAAACATTTAGACAAAGCCATGTTTGATTGAATGCCTTCAGAGAAAACATTAAAATGATGTTTTGCTTTTCTCTGTCAAGAGTTTGCAATCTCTGTCAAGAGACCCCACAGCACATGCACTGACACTATTTCACACTCTTCAACTGACCATGAAGAGTCAGAGAGAGCAGTGCAAAATCAAACAGCAATGGTTTTAACATGGACGCTGTAAAGGCAAAACGGGTATGTATGCATGTTTTTCATTATAGTTAACTTGTCCATATAATAATTTTCACCATTTTAGTAGTCTTCATGTGTTCATCTGTATTGTGGTCATGTTTAATCACTGTCCAAGATGCACTGGGAAAAAAATCTGGTGGTGAGGAAGTGCTTGATGAATACCAGACAACTAAAACTATAAAGCATCGCACCAGACGTCAGCTTGTTAAAATTGTTGCTTGTCACATGACAGAGATTCATGGGTAAGACTTCAATGCACAGATGCAAGAAATACACACAGATGTGTCAACTGATGTAGACCAGGGGTGCCCAATCCTGCTCCAGCCGATCGACTGTCCTGCACAGTTCATCTCCAACCCTAATCAAACACACCTAAAGCATCCAATTAAGGTCTTCAGGATCACTTGAAAATTAAAGGCATTAACCATATATATTTTTTTATATTGCAGGAGGATACCCACCCACAAACAGTGGGAAACTTATGCTTTGGGCATTATTTCTCTTTCCTAATCAGAGAAACCCGTTTTCAACAGAGGGCTATGTAAGAATCTTTTGTATAGGTGTATTTGAAACAATCATGTTTGACATGAAGTTATATACTCCTTTTTTGTGGCATGTAATAACAGTTTCTATTATCTATTTATGTAATGACTATTCAGATTTTGCAAAAAGTGTTCTTGTCTTTTTCACAGGAGTATTTCTACGATCCGGAAAAGGGAACAGGGTTCATCTCCTGGTACCTTAACTTGTTCGAGGAAGATCCCAAAACGTGTTTGCTTGGAGTCGCTGTCCCATTTCACTCATCTGTCCTGCTGCTGTTGTATCTCCTGCCACCGCCTCCAGAGAGGAAGACGACTAAGATCAGTCCAACAGAGGCTATTGACAGACTTGTGCATTTCCATAAGGTAAAACTCACATTACTGTTGCAAAGTCATTGTGAATATTTAAATTAAGATTTGGTTTATAAACCCTAAAATGCAGTGGTTTTCATTCATGGTCATTGGGACTGAACCCTCTGCACAATTTGTCTCTCTGACCTGACACACTTGAGGATAGTTTGCTCAAAAAATTCACCCATCGCTTTGTACTGCTGAACACAAAGGAAGGTATTTTAAAGACAGTTTGTAAATGGGCCGCTTTAGGCAGCCATTGACTCTAATAGTATTTTTTTTTCCTACTATGGAAGTCAATGGCTGCCCAAAGCGGCCCATTTTTACATGTTTGGTACAACCTGAGTGTGTGTAAATGACAGGATTTTCATTTTTGGGTGAACTAACCCTTTAATTTAGTTATTGGAGCTCTTACATAATGAGGTGAAGATCTAAAACAGGTTTGTTGAATAAGGGATTCCTTTTTATGACATTATCCTTTCACTGTAATACACAAAGCATGATACCAACTGGTTTTGTCTGGCACATATTGGGTTAAGGTTTGTCATATAGTTGTTGTTTTTTTATTTTTTTATTGATTTTAATTCTATTTTTTGTTAATTTGAATGTGATCAAGTTAAGAGCACCAGGTTTAATGCATTTATCATTTCAACTTGTAATTAGTTTTTTTTCTTGTTTAATAGTTTTTTTCAGTCCTGCACCAGTATTGAAGGCCATCTCGGTGTGAGGGAGGGCCACAAGCCATTTCTACTTGGATCAGGAAGGATCAAAGGGCAGGATCGACCACTTTTACGTCATTGTTGACAAGTGCCTTATCCCTTGCTGTGAAACCAACTTCTTGAGTGCCTTTGAACTTTTGAAAGTTCACTATGTCTTCAACTTGTCCTACGCAGAAGCCCTGGTCAACTTTACCTTCCTGCAGACCACATATTATGGTGCATTATCCAGCCTGTGTTCGCAAAATTTGAACCGTAAGTGCACGTTTTGCATGAGGTTCGAGGTTAAGCATAGTTTTTAAGAATACACTGACAGATTTGGGGATGTTTTTGAAATTCTTTAAAGTCATCAGTTGTCAATCTTTGGGAAACAACACCATTGAGTCAAGTTGAGTGTGGACCAGGGTGGGAATTATACCGCGGCCTTCATGCCCCGTGAAAAAAAAATCATTGTACGGCCACAGTGGCCTGTGTGCCCTGGCCCTGTCCAAGTTCCATGTATAAAGCAGAGCATGTGAGCGGAGTGGAGCGGGAGCGAGTGGGGAGCGCGAGCGGGCGGATCTTGGACAGAGCGCAGAGTGGCAATTTCAAAAGGACGGAGCGTCGCCCTATTTCCCGCTCACACCACGAGTCTGAAGCATGCTCAGTCAAGCCTGACCCTGAATCCATCTGTCTTGCACAGTCATCAACGGTAGACTATTTTCAGTCAAAACTCAGCTCAATAATGGAGTTCAAAAAGTACTTCAAAAAGGAAAATGAGAAGTCATACAGGTGTAGCCTTCTATTAATAAGTCGCTCCGGAGTATAAATCACAACAGTCAAAAAATGCGCCATGAAGAAGAAAAAACACATATAGGCCTAGCCTAAGTCGCACTGGACTATAAGTCGCATTTATTTAGAAATTTATTTCACAAAAAAAAAAAAAAAAACAATGTTACAGACTGGACAGTTCTCCGTTACGGACGCGAGCGCTCTGAAAGCAGCATTTCTCTCTGGCACGTTCACTACTGCGAAGATCACGAGTCAGCATCTTTCCAGCCGACACAGACATAAAAAAAAAAAACTGGTTTATTAGTAAACAATTAAAATGTCTCCTGCTATATTTTACATATTCATAATCATTAATTTTGCCGGTTTGTTGTGACAGCTTTTAGGTGCTTTATTGGCAGCAAGCGCCACCCTTACATCACATGATCACTTACATTACAGATTTTTTTCTTTTGGGGGCATTTTGTTTGTGTTCAGACTTTCTCAGTTGTTTTTAGGCGCGATGTTAGAGGACGCTGCTAATAAAGTTGCTAGTAGGCCTACACATTGGATTCACGTTTATTATTATAGGCTAAAAAAATACCCCAGTTTTTATGCCGTTCGTATCATTTTATTTTGTTGTATTTATCCGCCACACCTTGAAGGCCGGTCAGTGAAAATATTGTCTGATATTAAACCGATCTGTGGCGCAAAAAAGCTTGGGGACCGCTACAAGTGATATAGCCTACATGTAGATTTTTTTCCTTTTTTGGAGCGAGCGGGGGGCGATTTGAGTGTAGCGCGAAGGAAACTGCGTTGAGCGCTGAGCAATAATGATTGTGAGGGTGTATACCTTCTGGATGATATGGTTCTCTCTCTCACACGATATAGAGCAGGGGAGCCCAACCTTTTTTGAACAAAGATCTACTTTTAGATTTATCAGTGTGCCGAGATCTACCAGTCCAAACGGAAAGCCAGTCGCTACTCACAGCGCATCTGCAAATGTAATATGCACAAAACAAACAGAAAAGTAGCTCTAATCTATATATAATAAATCTGTTGTGAATCAGAAGGCAGAGACAGATCCATTTGCAACAATTTATTAAACAGAAACTCCAGGCAAAGGTCAATATCTGCATTGACAGTTTCAGGGATCAAACAGAGGCGAGTCAAGAACCAGGCTGGAGGTCAGAGGCAGGCAGCAGAACAATCAGAATCAGGCTTTGGGTCAGTAGGCAGGCAGCAGAACAATCAGAATCCAGAATCAGGCTTTGGGTCAGTAGGCAGGCAGCAGAACAATCAGAATCCAGAAACAGGCTTTGGGTCAGTAGGCAGGCAGCAGAACAATCAGAATCCAGAATCAGGCTTTGGGTCAGTAGGCAGGCAGCAGAACAATCAGAATCCAGAATCAGGCTTTGGGTCAGTAGGCAGGCAGCAGAACAATCAGAATCCAGAATCAGGCTTTGGGTCAGTAGGCAGGCAGCAGAACAATCAGAATCCAGAATCAGGCTTTGGGTCAGTAGGCAGGCAGCAGAACAATCAGAAACAGGCTTTGGGTCAGTAGGCAGGCAGCAGAACAATCAGAATCCAGAATCAGGCTTTGGGTCAGTAGGCAGGCAGCAGAACAATCAGAAACAGGCTTTGGGTCAGTAGGCAGGCAGCCGAACAATCAGAATCCAGAATCAGGCTTTGGGTCAGTAGGCAGGCAGCAGAACAATCAGAATCCAGAATCAGGCTTTGGGTCAGTAGGCAGGCAGCAGAACAATCAGAATCCAGAATCAGGCTTTGGGTCAGTAGGCAGGCAGCAGAACAATCAGAATCCAGAATCAGGCTTTGGGTCAGTAGGCAGGCAGCAGAACAATCAGAAACAGGCTTTGGGTCAGTAGGCAGGCAGAAGAACAATCAGAAACAGGCTTTGGGTCAGTAGGCAGGCAGCAGAACAATCAGAATCCAGAATCAGGCTTTGGGTCAGTAGGCAGGCAGCAGAACAATCAGAATCAGGCTTTGGGTCAGTAGGCAGGCAGCAGAACAATCGGAATCAGGCTTTGGGTTAGTAGGCAGGCAGCAGAACAATCAGAAACAGGCTTTGGGTCAGTAGGCAGGCAGCAGAACAATCAGAATCCAGAAACAGGCTTTGGGTCAGTAGGCAGGCAGCAGAACAATCAGAATCCAGAATCAGGCTTTGGGTCAGTAGGCAGGCAGCAGAACAATCAGAATTCAGAATCAGGCTTTGGGTCAGTAGGCAGGCAGAATAACAATCAGAATCAGGCTTTGGGTCAGTAGGCAGGCAGCAGAACAATCAGAATCCAGAAACAGGCTTTGGGTCAGTAGGCAGGCAGCAGAACAATCAGAAACAGGCTTTGGGTCAGTAGGCAGGCAGCAGAACAATCAGAATCCAGAATCAGGCTTTGGGTCAGTAGGCAGGCAGCAGAACAATCAGAATCCAGAATCAGGCTTTGGGTCAGTAGGCAGGCAGAATAACAATCAGAATCAGGCTTTGGGTCAGTAGGCAGGCAGCAGAACAATCAGAATCCAGAAACAGGCTTTGGGTCGGTAGGCAGGCAGCAGAACAATCAGAATCAGGCTTTGGGTCAGTAGGCAGGCAGCAGAACAATCAGAATCAGGCTTTGGGTCAGTAGGCAGGCAGCAGAACAATCAGAATCCAGAAACAGGCTTTGGGTCAGTAGGCAGGCAGCAGAACAATCACAATACAGAATCAGGCTTTGGGTCAGTAGGCAGGCAGCAGAACAATCAGAATCCAGAATCAGGCTTTGGGTCAGTAGGCAGGCAGCAGAACAATCAGAAACAGGCTTTGGGTCAGTAGGCTGGCAGCAGAACAATCAGAATCCAGAATCAGGCTTTGGGTCAGTAGGCAGGCAGCAGAACAATCAGAATCCAGAATCAGGCTTTGGGTCAGTAGGCAGGCAGCAGAACAATCAGAATCCAGAATCAGGCCTTGGGTCAGTAGGCAGGCAGCAGAACAATCAGAATCAGGCTTTGGGTCAGTAGGCAGGCAGCAGAACAATCAGAATCCAGAATCAGGCTTTGGGTCAGTAGGCAGGCAGCAGAACAATCAGAATCAGGCTTTGGGTCAGTAGGCAGGCAGCAGAACAATCAGAATCCAGAATCAGGCTTTGGGTCAGTAGGCAGGCAGCAGAACAATCAGAAACAGGCTTTGGGTCAGTAGGCAGGCAGCAGAACAATCAGAAACAGGCTTTGGGTCAGTAGGCAGGCAGCAGAACAATCAGAATCAGGCTTTGGGTCAGTAGGCAGGCAGCAGAACAATCAGAATCAGGCTTTGGGTCAGTAGGCAGGCAGCAGAACAATCAGAATCAGGCTTTGGGTTAGTAGGCAGGCAGCAGAACAATCAGAAACAGGCTTTGGGTCAGTAGGCAGGCAGCAGAACAATTAGAATCCAGAAACAGGCTTTGGGTCAGTAGGCAGGCAGCAGAACAATCAGAATCCAGAATCAGGCTTTGGGTCAGTAGGCAGGCAGCAGAACAATCAGAATTCAGAATCAGGCTTTGGGTCAGTAGGCAGGCAGAAGAACAATCAGAATCAGGCTTTGGGTCAGTAGGCAGGCAGCAGAACAATCAGAATCCAGAAACAGGCTTTGGGTCAGTAGGCAGGCAGCAGAACAATCAGAATCAGGCTTTGGGTCAGTAGGCAGGCAGCAGAACAATCAGAATCCAGAATCAGGCTTTGGGTCAGTAGGCAGGCAGCAGAACAATCAGAATCCAGAATCAGGCTTTGGGTCAGTAGGCAGGCAGCAGAACAATCAGAATCAGGCTTTGGGTCAGTAGGCAGGCAGCAGAACAATCAGAATCCAGAATCAGGCTTTGGGTCAGTAGGCAGGCAGCAGAACAATCAGAATCCAGAATCAGGCTTTGGGTCAGTAGGCAGGCAGCAGAACAATCAGAATCCAGAATCAGGCTTTGGGTCAGTAGGCAGGCAGCAGAACAATCAGAATCCAGAATCAGGCTTTGGGTCAGTAGGCAGGCAGCAGAACAATCAGAATCCAGAATCAGGCTTTGGGTCAGTAGGCAGGCAGCAGAACAATCAGAAACAGGCTTTGGGTCAGTAGGCAGGCAGCAGAACAATCAGAAACAGGCTTTGGGTCAGTAGGCAGGCAGCAGAACAATCAGAATCCAGAATCAGGCTTTGGGTCAGTAGGCAGGCAGCAGAACAATCAGAAACAGGCTTTGGGTCAGTAGGCAGGCAGCAGAACAATCAGAATCCAGAATCAGGCTTTAGGTCAGTAGGCAGGCAGCAGAACAATCAGAATCCAGAATCAGGCTTTGGGTCAGTAGGCAGGCAGCAGAACAATCAGAATCAGGCTTTGGGTCAGTAGGCAGGCAGCAGAACAATCAGAATCCAGAATCAGGCTTTGGGTCAGTAGGCAGGCAGCAGAACAATCAGAATCCAGAATCAGGCTTTGGGTCAGTAGGCAGGCAGCAGAACAATCAGAATCCAGAATCAGGCTTTGGGTCAGTAGGCAGGCAGCAGAACAATCAGAAACAGGCTTTGGGTCAGTAGGCAGGCAGCAGAACAATCAGAATCCAGAAACAGGCTTTGGGTCAGTAGGCAGGCAGCAGAACAATCAGAATCCAGAAACAGGCTTTGGGTCAGTAGGCAGGCAGCAGAACAATCAGAATCCAGAAACAGGCTTTCGGTCAGTAGGCAGTCTGCAGACAATCAGAGAGAGTTGGAGATAGCAAGGGTCAGAGAAACACTCAGACATGTATAATAACAAAAACATATAATAAAGTTATTTCTCTACCTTAGTGGGACCTCTGGCACTGGGAGGAGGCAGCTAGTTTCTCGTAGTCAGGGCAGTAAGAGCTGGTTGCAAGCCTTAAGCAGGCCAGAAGGTGGTCATTGTAGATCTGTACTTTGACTTGATGATTTTCATGTGAGAGAAAGCACACTCACACAAGTAGGTTGACCCGAAAAGTGCTGTCAAGTTGAAAGCACATTTTCTGAGGTTGTGATACTTTTGTTCAGTCAGTACCAGAACTCTCCATTCATGTCAGATGTTGCCCTGGATTTGATCTCAATGTCATTTTGCAGTGTGAGAATCTCATTCTCAACAGCAGTGTTATCTAAGTGGAACAGTGATACAATTTTGGAGGCAACACAATCCACATCAATACTTGGACCAAATGGAAAACACAGATAGCTGGCAACAGGCTCGATGGATCCAAAATCTGTAAAGCGCCTCTCAAATTCTAACAAGATGCTCTGGACTTGCTCCTCAAAACGTGCACTGTCAAGCTGCACAAAGTCTTTGCCCTGACGCTGAAGTTCTGCCTGCATGTGAGGAAAGTTCCGTAGGTCATAGCACGGACTTGAAATGCCGCTCCAAATTGCCCTTCTTCGGTAAGGCCACACTTGAATTGCAAATAAGACAGATGGACTTCGAATTTGAATAAACAAAAAAGTAATCCTCTTCCCAGTCAGAATGAAAATGATAAGTTTTCGTTTTTTTGGCTTCTGCCATAGTTGTGTTTTATTTTGCTGACGTCGCGACTCTCAACGTCTCCATAGTAACAGTGAGTAGTGGCGCGAATGAGGTGAACGTCGGGAGCTCGCATATCTGAAGAGCCGACTCTTTTTAAAAAAAAATATAGCCTATAGAAATTAAATAATTGTGTAATAATGAAATATTGAATAATTTTATTTAAAATAATAGTGTGTGTTCATGCTAGTTATATTCCTAGAGTGCTGGTTATAACAATAAAGAAGAGAGAAAAAGAGGGACCAGTTTAATCCTTTCAGTTATTTATATTTCTGAATATTTCTTATTTTTTTCTTTAATATGGGTTCTATTATATTATTGTTTTGAATGTTGTTTCTATACATTAAAAAGATGTAATTTAAAGGGGTCATGAACTGGATTGTTTTATTATTTTATAATGTTCCCTGGGGTGCCTTTATAATGTTAGTATGATTTTTACATTAAAAATTGTCATAATTTATAAATAAAAGCCATTTTTCCAAGCCTGATTTCTGCCTCAGATTTGAACGCTCCGTTTTAAGGGGCGTGTCTGTTGTGAGACTGCAGTGTAAACGCCCACTGCTGTGATTGGCTGACATGCTTGCAATGAAATAGCTAGTATTACAGGAACTCTCTCGAAAACTTTTACTACGTTTTTACTATTACAGCTATCGAGATTAACAAATCGTGAAAAGTATCGTTTAAAGCATTATATTTAAATCTATTCCATCACATGAAAGGTTGCAGCATGATGAGCACTGAGCAGATGACAGACAGTCGGTTGATCGCGTGAATAAAGATCTTATCATTGCAACGCAATTTTTGCACTCTCACAAATGCTTACACCAAATCACAATGCAAACACGATGTGAATACACAGTAAGAGCTTCGTTGTGTAGTGTAACAGTGTCATTATGTCATCACGAGTTTGGTAAGTGTCCAGATAAGCTCTCGCGGCTCGCGCTGTGCTGTTTGATTGACAGCTTGGGCGAAAGGGATCGTTCTTTGATCGCTTTCTGTAGGCTAGGCTATATAATTTAATAACAGTTTAAAAAAAGATTATTTTCATAATACTACGAGAAATTATGTGAAGTTGATCGTTTAGTCACTGATGCATAAACAGTATTGAACGATTTTAAGAGAAATATCTGAACTTGAATAATTACACCGAAATCACTGATCGCAGATCAGGCATTAGAATACACATGGTTACTTACATGTTGCTGGCAGATCCGTGTCGGGAAATTGTGATTGACTGATTTAATAAAGTTTAACCATGCTGGAATCCGAAGGAAGCTTATGACTGTCTTCTTCCACAAACTGGCGCTGCACAATATTTAGTAAACAGCATGTTTATTGCTTGGAAGTAGCTCGATCCGGTAAGCAATCATCATGTCGTCCTATGTTATTTAGCATGTTTGGGCGAATCGGTGGGCGGGGCTAAACAGGCCGTGTTGAAGTAGGCGCTGATCTTCTTTTGTGGAGGCGGTGTTTTATCCTCTTTGACGTCATAGTTCCCCACTTTGAAAAACGAGTCGTTTGCTGAGCCTGATGTCTATAAAAGCTTTTATTGGACTAACAAGGTAGTTTTCAGTTCTGAAACTTACAGGATATTATTATAGTATGATGATCTCTTATATGTCAAAAGCTCAAGGAAACTTTGATTTCTCAGTTCATCACCCCTTTAAATGGAAAGGTTTAGTATTTTTTTGTAACAAATCAAGGCATTTAAAAAAAAAATGGTTAGACATTGTGAGTATGATTTCATTTAATAATTTAATTAGAATTGTTTTCACACCTATCATAGTCAAAGTCATAGTTAAAACATTTATTTTTTTAAAGAGCCGTTTGTCACCCAAACGAGCCGGCTCTTTTCAGTGACCTGAGTCAACGAGCCGGAATGCCAGCGAGTCCCTACTAATAATAGAACGTGCCTAACTAAAATCCTGGCTGAATTCAGATTAGCGTCCTAACATACTACTCTTGCTATTTCTGACATATATGTATTTGAAATAGTACGAGTATGTTAGCATGCGATTTCGAATTCAGCCCATAATTTCTTCGCTGTTATTTTTTTCATAAATCAATGCTATTGGTCAAACTTTAAGTCTGTCAGTGAATTTCAGTGAATTTTACAAATATTTAACAACCAATGAAAAGCATTAAAACAGCTTGTGTTATCTTGTTACTCGATTAAGGCGGGCGTACACGGTGCGAGTTCGGACACTCGGGAGGTCGTGAGATATTGCACACGTTGCGAGTCAGTTTAACTGATAATCGCGTCAAAGCAGCTGGTACACGGCACGACTGTCCTGCACGAATTTTATCCCGAGCCAGCAGCAATCACGTGAGCTTTCGCGTTAAACACAGAGACCGTCAATGTTGCATGATGCAGGCAAAGCTCCAGATAGAAAAATGACAGAAATGTGTGTGCAAATGATTTGCTGAAAAGCAGAGAACAGTAGCGTTCCTTTCAACATAAAAACTTAAAAAAGAGAGAGAGAGAGAGATAGGTGTGTCGCTGTGTGTGTGTGACAGTGTATGCGCACGCTGTATGGTTGCTGCCACTGAGGTATAGCCCCATCGACGTGGTTGTATGATTTGGCAATAGGGGACAGCTGGTGAAAATCGGGCCAACTCCCCGAATTTTTTTAAAACATATTTAAAAATTATCGGGAGGTCGGGGAGGTGCTCATAACATGCTCAGCTCGGCTCGTCGGCTCGTAATTCCTCTCACACGCTGCGAGCATCACCGATTCCACTCGATTTCTCCCTAGTGAAAAAAATCCTCTGCGAGCTCGTAAAAACAGCAAAAATCGCACCGTGTACGCCCGCCTTTAGACTGTCAAGCAAAACCTCACAGCTCATAGCTCCTCTTAGCTCCGTCCCTCCTCCTTCGGCCAGCGCATAGCTGAACGTAATCAGTGATCTTGTTAGATTAAATAAATATATATTTTTAAATAAGTACAGCGTTTTCTTTACTCAAGAAATACTATGTCTATAAAGGTTAATATTTTATGTTTTTGAGGTCTGAGATGCAGGAGCGGTGAAGAGAGAGAAAGGGCAAACCAGAGTACAATATACTCTCGCGATCGACTGGTTGGGCACCCTTGATATAGAGGACTGAATGAATATTTTGAATGCTTTTATTGGCATTTGTGTTGTTTCTGAATGCTTTTATTGGCATTTATGTTGTTTCTATTGTTGTGTGAGGGTGTATACTGTTGGATTACATATTTTATTAAATGTTTAATTTAGTTTCCAATATAGACTGAGAAAGTTTAGCAGCGGTTATGATGAGTATATCAAGAGATTCTGGCCAGTCCTGTTGCTCTAAAGGAGTCAATTCCTGAGACTTGTCCTTATGCATTTCCTGACCAGTAAGCTCAATGTACAGCTGTGCTTTTGTCTCTGTTATCATGTGAAGGTATGAGTGATACAGTCAGGCTGATTGGATTAGCACACAAATGATTCACTGAGAATCTCACCTTTTGTTCTGCAAATGGCTTTCGGACCCAAATGGCTCTTGGAGCCTTATGCTGATTAAATTAGGATTGGCCAGACCCTCACAGTCTAGGGTGTTACCTTAACCTGTATACTCATTTACATGCTTTGTTTGAATTTGTCTCCACCTTCAAAAGTCCCTCCTCCTAAAATGAGGCTCCAAAAAGATCTCAAAGCCTGACTGAGTTCCAGACTGAATCTTGAAACTTCAAGCTCAAAGATCTCAACAAAGCTGACTGAGTTCCAGACTGAATCTTGAAACTTCAAGCTCAAAGATCTCAACAAAGCTGAATGAGTTCCAGACAATTTTTTTTCTGTACAACCAACGAGTCGGTGAGTTTCACTCCATTTAAAGAACCAATGCAGACCAGTACAAATGTGTTTTTCCTCTGCGCCGTTCAGAGAAGTAGTTAACAAACAGCTGTAGAGTTTGGTTAACTAAAGATAAGCCTCTAAAAAAAGTTTTTCTTTTAGAGATGAAATTTACCCTCTGTTGTTGGCAGAGAAGATGAACAGTTACATGTTAATATTGTTTGTATGCTCTTGCTAGAAGAAGACCTTTGTAAACTAGAGAAGATTTAGCCTCGTGCTAATAAGATTGTACCCTCTGTTTGCAAGACAGTAGAGAGAAGTTTTTTTAGTGTTTGTTTGTGGTAACATAGAAATTCACAAAATGTTTAGGAAAAGTACTAGACAGATTACACCTTTTTGGACAGATAGTGAATTCAAGTCTTTGTTATCAGAGCACATGGACTCCATCGTGACTGAGAAAGTCAGATTGAATTTAACAAAGAAGTTTGGCATTGATCCAGGCAAAGTGTGGTCAATTGAAGATTGTAAGAAGGTACTAGGAGAAAGTATTCACAAGAATGATGTGAAAGCCATTATCTGTTGTCACAGAGAATTCAGCTTATCCATTGCACAAGAACAAGCGCAGTGTACTGCTACGTTAAACGATCAGAAAAAACAATTGCAGACTCACATGTCCTGTCTCAAGACAAAGGTGGGCCATAACAAAGCCTCAACCAAATGTGATTTAGAAGACCAACAGTCAGATGAAAGCTATCCTGATTTACAGTCTTTTGATAGTATAGAGGACAATGTCAATGCAGTTGAAGTGTGCGTAGCTAGACAAAAGCCTCAGGGAAAAGGTGTTGATACAGTTTCATTTGCAACCCCCATATTGCAGCCACAAGCAGTCAAAACATCTTTATGTCCTAAAGATATTGAGAGAATTGCTGAAAGTTTGCCATCAGTGCAAAGAAATTTTTCTGAGTTTAGGAGAGAGTTGTCCAAAAAGATGCGGCTCTACGATATGTCTCTAGCTGAAGTCACTCAGCTAATATCACAGATCTTGACTGAGTCAGAATTCAATGATTTTGAAAGTGCTGTAAACAATTCTGAGTTTCAAAATGCCAGAAAAGATGAATTGAGAGATGGAGTTTTGAGAGTGTTAACGAACATTGTTGGACCGAACGTGGACTGGTCAAAGATCACTAGTTTGGTACAGAAGAAGGGGGAAACTGTTTGTGATTACACAGAAAGATTTTGCCAGACCGCTGCCGCTTACAGCGGAATTGCTGACACGCCAGAGAAGGTGTTAGGTGATAATGGCCCTTTGGTTCGCACATGGTTTCATTGTCTTTTGCCAGAACACAGAAAGGCGTTGCCTTACTTAAACATCACATGGTGTACGAGAACCCTGGAAGACAACTTGGACAGTTTAGCTATTTGGGAAAGAGATTCTGATGTCAAAGAGAGAGTAAGAATTGCAGCAGTTTCTGTTAAGGTCAACTCAGAGAAGCCAAAGAAACGCAAAAGTCCTAGAGAAGCCAGTTGTTCTTACTGTGGCAAGCACGGACATTTTGGAAATGAGTGTAGGAAAAGCAAAAAGAACTTTAAAGATGTAAATAAGGTTACTCAGCTTCTGCTTAGCCTGCTTGATACTCTGAAGCAGCCCCTCCCCTCCTCATTAGACTCGTGGGGCAACTTGATAAGGTGTTAACCATTTGGGCTGTGAGTGCTTAATTTCCCCAGAAACAACAACAAAGATGAAAGACAGATTTTTGTTTAACAGAACAAAAGGAAAGTGACTGTTTCAGCCTTCTTTTAGGGGACCCTGGTTAAGTAAGACTCACAGCCTTAAATGTTAAGCCACAGAATATTACAATCAGACACCATCCTCTGTTAATGATGTTTATTAGGACTGATGTTTCACTGGAGAATGGAAATGTGCCAATTTTCTCACACACTGTACAGTGTGTACACAACACAGGGACAGAATAGGACACGGACAAGTGAGGTGCCCTGGGAAGAACTGACGCAACAGGCGTTCGGGGGTGAACCCAGGGTGAAGACACTACCTCATAGGCCTTTCCCGATTTAGTCCATCCTTACCTCACTGGTCCATAGGTGTCAAATAAATTAAGAAATAGGGAAAGAATGAAACGACAACAGTAGACTCTGAAAACGATAGAACCATAGTGTTTAAACTGCTACAACCGTAGTGTTTTGAAGAAATACTGCTCTCTGTTTTTCTGTTTTCTGTCTTACAGTGTGCAGATAAAACTTGATGGCTTTTCCGAGATCCATATGCAATGACCGTCTCATCTGCGTATGAAGCCCCAACCTCAAGAAGACAACCAGACCCACTGCTGAACGAACTATCACAAAAGAAAATGAAAAATACACAACACAGAGAATTCACGGACCCTAAATTGCATGTTTGTTTCTGTGTCAGCATGCAATTACAGATGAACAACACAGAGCAAGTTATATATGCCTGTAACTTACACTAGTTACAAGAATGAACTTTATGTGTCTAAATTTGTATTTTGTGAGAGTTTTTAAGAACTCTCAAAGGGGGAAGTGTTGGATTACATATTTTATTAAATGTTTAATTTAGTTTCCAATATAGACTGAGAAAGTTTAGCAGCGGTTATGATGAGTTTATCAAGAGATTCTGGCCAGTCCTGTTGCTCTAAATGAGTCAATTCCTGAGACTTGTCCTTATGCATTTCCTGACCAGTAAGCTCAATGTACAGCTGTGCTTTTGTCTCTGTTATCATGTGAAGGTATGGGTGATACAGTCAGGCTGATTGGATTAGCACACGAATGATTCACTGAGAATCTCACCTTTTGTTCTGCAAATGGCTTTCGGACCCAAATGGCTCTTGGAGCCTTATGCTGATTAAATTAGGATTGGCCAGACCCTCACAGTCTAGGGTGTTACCTTAACCTGTATACTCATTTACATGCTTTGTTTGAATTTGTCTCCACCTTCAAAAGTCCCTCCTCCTAAAATGCCTCTAAGACACCATGTAAATTTATGTACGTTAGACTTGGAAGAACACTACAGACGACACACAGCGAAGATCCAAATAAATCACTTCTGCTTATCCCAACGTCTCCTGGTTTGCTTTGAAGAAAGAAAAACTTTACAACAATACCTTCTGGATGTAATGGCGCTCTCTCTCTCTCTCTCTCTTTCTCTCTCTCTCTCTCATTAAAAAATGTTTTTTTATTTTATTAAAAAAGTCATAATCCATGTCTTATTCCAAATTAGGATGTTATGGTATCAATCTGAATGGGAAAACCATCGAATTGTACTCAATGGCCTTTGTGCCCTGTCATATGGCCTTGGTGCCCCTAAAAAAAAGAAAAGGTGGAGGCCAAATGGCCTTGCCCCTAAAATTACATAATTCCCACCCTGGTGTGGACCAATGAAAACATTTTGTTGGAATGCTGTTGACAATGGTGAAAAGTTGGCTGGAATGCTACAGAATCCCAAACAGACAAGCATTCATTTCATGGACTGGGTCCAAATAGATGGGACAGAATATAGACAAGACCTCAATGCAATGTGAGAATGAAATTCCTGTTCTCTTACGAGAGTTCTCTCGTACTGCGTTTGAAAAACGCTACGGGAAAAGTCTCTTTTCACGAAACACTGAAGCAAAAATTATCCTTTAATTTTCATATATGTAAAACGCGTTGCGGCAGCAGCAGACAGCTGAAGCAAGACGGCTTGTCCGCTCATTGGCTGCTCTGCGGCAACTGCATAAGCCTATCGAGCGCAGGCTGATGCAACATCAGACCAATGAGGGCGCTTCGCGCCCTCCTCGCCACTTCCCGCCGAGACGGGCGTGGCTTACCTCTATAAAAGGAGCTCGAGAAGGCTGATTCACTTGATTTTAATCTCTTCAGCGAAGCGCACGCATCGCTGGATCACGAGGAAGCACGCGTCGTCTGATGCAAGCACTTCAGCGGGACGAGCCCTTGAAGCCGCTGGCCAACGCCGCCTTCTACCGCCGTACCTGCTGCGCTTTCCGACGCCATATCCTTTACATTCTTGTTCTTGTGTTTGTGTGTGTGTGTGTGTTCGCTTTGCAACACACACCCCTAAAAGAGCTGCGTCTTTTTCAAGATGCCTTCTCATGCAGCGCTCGCGCTCGCTGACGGCGAACGCCTTCACTCCGAGCCATTTGCCTACGGTGACTCTGAGGACTCACCGGGCATCCTTCCGAGGCTGCCCTTCCTGGAAGCGGATGGCGGGATTAGTTTTTCTTTACGTTACAAGAAAAGCTACCCTGCCTCTGCACGCGTCATTCACCGGCGAAGGAGAAAAGAGTGTTCTTAGTCCCACCGTTGGTCGGTCTGACCTCTTTTCTCTCACATTTCTCAGTTCCCTGTTCGGCGACTGGAAATATTATTGCAGCAAGTGAGTCTGTTACACGCTTGCCTGCCAGCAAACGCCGAAGAATACATGTTGACGCCGCTTTCAAAGCCTGTATCCCCCTGTGGCTCAGTGGTGGAATTATAGGTTCTCCACGCGGGTGACCGGGGTTCGGATCCCGGTCTAGCGGCATATATTTTTATGCCGCCAATGCTTTGCTCTGTAAGTCCCCTGAAGGCGACTGCAGAGATGCATTTTGCAGCCAGCGAGCGCGTAGTACCCGCTTGCCTGCAACCGAACACCGTTTCTATGGTTTTCTGGTGTCCCGGCCACGGCCGATGGTGCTATAAGTGTAGTGTCGATGCCCACTCCTCAGTGCCCATCTCTACACACAAGCACAGCCCTGCACTTAGGGCTCGCGCACATAAAATCGACTCAGGTCGATTGCGCTTCCAACATAGTGAAAGTGCCCGCACAAACACTATGTCTCACAGACCACAGGCTCTCTGTAAAAACGAGACCTGTGCGCGCTCGCTCTGCTCAGTCAGACAGCGCGCCCAAAGCAGTGAATGTGCCCGCTTCCCGCCCACATTTACTCGCAGACATGAGTCCCACGGGACCCGCTCAGCCCTCCCTCACTCAGTCAAGCGCTGTAGTAAGGTCGAGGACGAGCGCTCTGCCCGCTGTAATAAGCGCGCCCCCCGCCTCGAATGCCACAGGCATAATGCCTATGTTATTGCGCCCCGAAGCGCCTCTGCCGCACGGCGAACAGAGCGCGCTTCGCATCCAGCCCTTAGCCAGCCATGCAGAAGCATGGGCAGCGCTTCCAGGGGTTTCGGACTGGGTGCTAGGCATTATAAAGAGAGGCTTCTCGCTACAGTTTTGTCGACGCCCTCCCCGCTTCACAGCGCGCGTCCAAACTACGGTGGTTTCAGGAGTAGCACACCTACTTCGCGCCGAAATATCAAAACTGATAAGCAAAGGGGCGATAGAGCTTGTTCCCCGAGCTCAAAGCGAACAGGGGATATACAGCAGATACTTTCTAGTCCCCAAAAAGGACGGCGGTATCAGACCCATTCTGGATCTAAGACGACTGAACAGAGTGTTAGTGAAACGCCGTTTCAAAATGCTCACAACCAGCAAAATTCTCGCGCATGTTCGCCGGGAAGACTGGTTCATGTCGATAGATCTGAAGGACGCGTATTTTCAAATACAGATAGCGTCACATCACAGGCGATTCTTGAGATTCGCCTTCGAGGGTCAGACATACCAGTATACAGTCCTGCCTTTCGGCTTGTCCCTGGCACCTCGTACATTTACGAAATGCATGGACGCAGCGCTCGCTCCTCTCAGACTCAGAGGCATGCGAGTGCTGAACTATTTGGACGACTGGTTGATCCTAGCCCAATCACGATCTCAGCTCATAGAGCACAGAGCCATTTTACTCGATCACCTCGAGAATCTTGGTATCACGGTCAATTGGGCGAAGAGTTCACTGAACCCCAGTCAAACGATTCCGTTTCTGGGTATAGTTCTGGACTCACAGTCTATGACAGCGCGGCTGTCGCCACAGCGCGTGCTGAACATTCAGCGCACGGCGAAGTCTTTCCGCCGCGGCGCTTTCACCCCGCTCAGGAAATTTCAAAGGATGCTGGGTCTCATGGCCTCAGCATCGTCAGTTCTCCGGCTGGGCTTGCTCCGCATGCGCCCGCTGCAGTTCTGGTTGAAAGCGCGGGTTCCGCGCAGAGCGTGGGTGTCCGGTCATTTACGCCTCAAGGTCGATCAGGACTGTGTCACAGCCCTGGTGCCTTGGATGGCGAACGACTGGTACCAATCAGGTGTAAGCCTGGGGACTTCCTCGAGGGTGAGGATGGTGTCTACGGACGCATCCACCTCGGGATGGGGAGCGTTGCTCGAGGGCAGACCGTTCTTCGGCCTATGGTCGGAACGAGAAAAGCTCCAACACATAAACTGCCTAGAAATGCTGGCAGTGCACAACGCGCTGACGCGTTTTTGTCCCCACATCAAGGACCAACACGTCATAGTCCGTTCGGACAACATGGCAGTGGTGTCCTACATAAATCGCCAGGGCGGTCTGAATGCCATATCCCTGTACAGGCTGGCGAAACGCCTCCTACTATGGGCTCAGCACAACTTACGCTCGCTGAGAGCAGTACATGTGCCCGGGCTTCTGAATGTGGGCCCGGACAGACTGTCCAGGAACAACGTTCCTACAGGCGAATGGTCTCTACACCCACAAACAGTCCGGCTGTTGTGGGAGAGATTCGGCAAAGCGGAGGTGGACCTATTCGCGTCCCGCGAAAACGCTCACTGCCCCGCATTCTTTTCAAAGACCGACAGCGCGCTGTCCCAAAGGTGGCCGCGCTGCCCGCTATACGCTTTTCCCCCCGTCTCCCTCCTGCCTCAGGTGTTGGAACGGGTCAGGAAAACAAAATGCCCAGTGCTGCTTGTAGCACCGTTCTGGAAGAACCAGGCATGGTTCCCAGTTCTGATGCAGTCAGCAGACATCGCTCCATGGCCAGTGCCGTTGAGGAGAGATCTCCTCTCGCAGGCCAGGGGCTCGATCTGGCACCCACACCCGGAACTGTGGTCCCTTCATGTGTGGGCGCTCAACGGATACCCGTTGGTCTCGCAGAGGGAGTCATGAATACCATCACGGAGGCTAGAGCGCCGTCGACCAGGCGGCTCTACACTTCAAAGTGGTCGGTTTTCTCCGGCTGGTGTACAGCTCGGAGCCTTTCACCCCTCGAATGTGAGGTAGCGGAGGTTCTCTCCTTCCTACAAGAGCTGTTGGATAAGGGCAGATCCCCTTCCACGCTCAAAGTGTATGTGGCGGCTATTTCAGCGTTCTCCGGTTCAACGCTGGGTCAGTCACTGGGAAGGAATGATTTAGTCATCCGCTTCCTCAGGGGAGCTAGGAGACTGAATCCACCCAGACCTCCTTCAGTCCCTATGTGGGACCTTTCTACTGTCCTGGCGGCCATGAAAGGTGCCCCTTTCGAGCCTATCCAGTCAATCAGCCTCAAACATTTGTCTTTCAAAACAGTGTTTTTGATGGCTCTCGCTTCAGTGAAGCGCATAGGCGATCTGCACGCGCTCTCCGTGAGCCCGACGTGCTTGGAGTTTGGTCCTGATGACTCTAAAGTCATACTCAAACCTAAGCACGGCTATGTGCCGAAATCCCTCAACACGCCTTTTTCGGGCTCAGGTTATTTCCCTGGCTGCCCTGCCGGCGTCGAGTGAGGAAGGGGACTCGAGTTTTCTTTGCCCTGTTAGGGCTTTAAGAACTTATATGTCCCGCTCTGCTGCCTTCAGACAGACAGAGCAGCTCTTTGTCTCGTTCAGCGGACGTTCCAAAGGAACGGCTGTTTCGAAACAGAGTCTATCCAGATGGATAGTTGACGCCATAGCGCTGGCTTATACTGCCAAGGGCATTCAATGCCCGTTGGGAGTCAGAGCGCACTCTACGAGAGGCGTTGCCTCCTCGTGGGCTTGGTCCAGCGGGATTTCCTTACAGGATATATGTACGGCGGCAGGCTGGGCCTCTCCGTCTACATTTATCAGGTTTTATAACCTAGAGGTTCCCGCCTTACAGGCTAAGCTTTTGTCGGTGTAATCTATTTACAGGCGCAATGCGCTACCGACTATACTGGGCAGAACTGTGTAAGACCCACGTTTTCCCACATTAGTGCAGGCTCCCTACCCTGGCTATGTGATGTCATACTCGCGTCTGTGGACATGTCTATATAAGGCGGAGGAAACCCCTCCTGTCTTTAGACTCTCCCTGTGAGGTCATGTTAAGCCCGCGGACGCTACAGTATAGGGAATTAAGGCTCCCCCCCTTATTCCCTGACTCTGTGTGAGTCTATCTGGTGATTATGCACTGTATGCCTGAAATAGCTTCCGGTGATCAGTGTTTTTATCCCATCACGCACGGCGTTTTGCAAGGGGTTCCCGTAGCGTTTTTCAAACGCAGTACGAGAGAACTCTCGTAAGAGAACGTACTCGGTTACTAACGTAACCTCGGTTCTCTCTAGAAGAGGGAACGAGTACACTTTCAAATTTGCTGTGCACCCCACAAGATTACTGTTATAAACATGAGCCTCGTCTGAAACGCAAAGGGGGTGGTGTTGCTGTAATTTATAGTAATATTTTCAAAACCACTAAGAAATCAAGTTTTAACCCTCTGGGGACCAAAAACGGGCCCGCGCGCCTGCGCGTTTTGCTCGTTTTTTTTTTTTAGCAATGTAAATTAAGTTCATAATGCTCTGGTCATTTTGATCTTTCATTTTCGTGTTATACATCAATCGATCCTGTTCAGTTTCTATTTTTTTTAATAAAAATAAAGTGTTTTGCTTTTTGCCAAATAAAGAAAAATTAACATGATGCGAGTTCTGCACTCTCTCTGTCCGTGAACTCCAATTTGAAACGCGTTCGAAAATGATCTGTAACTCCGCGAAAATTCAGTCAAACAGGCAAACATACCCACGGGCATCAAGCTTGAGATCGCATCTTTTAAATGAAGTAATTTTTATAAAAAACAAATATTCCCAGCTTGTGAAATCTGTATTAAAAGAGAGCGATTCCAGTTGAGCTCATTAGATCTCATTCAAATATAATGTGACCACACCCCGGAGAGCGCGCGCTATTCAAACGCAAATTATGAGAACCATTTCAGTCCTGTGAAACGCCCATCAGCTGTAAACACAGCATGACGCGAGTGATGCATAATATAGCCTACATAACAAACAGTGAGCAATAGATCCCGCTGAGGAGTGAGGTAGGCTAAGTTATCTTTTCTCAAGTGTTAATGTGGAATAACGTTATGGAATACTAATGGCGAAAACTAAACATTTTCTTGACCGACCACCGAGCCTCATTAGCCGGTTGAAACCGGTTAACCGATTAGTTTAAAATATGCTACGCTATTTGAAATAACAGCCATTTCGAGCCGCGCCTGCAATTCCGCAACTCTGTCGCATCTCTCTGCCGCTCTGCCTGTACGTCTCACTGTACGCACAGTCACACACACAACGCCGCCCTTCCACTCACGTCACTTTTTTTAAATCCCCTACAGCGCGAAACATGAGTCCCGCAAACGCGGCGCTGAGGAGCTTGTATGTAATCGGAGGACAAATGGCTCCTTAGTTTCGAAATGGTTTGGGTAAGGTGATCGCGTTGAAAATAAAGGCGTTTGTCTAGCGTTAGAAGCTCATTTGAAACATTGCCGCGGCTCATTTAAGAAAATGACAGCTCCGAAAAGATGCCGCTTTAGTTTGAGGTAGTGCTAACAATAATAAAGAAAGATGATTATCATCATCACCTTATCTGTTACCACTGAAATGTAGATGTAATGTATTTCCAAATCTAAGCCCATCTTATGCGGATAGATGATGTGCTGCTACTACTGTATTTAAGCACTGACTGTATCACACAAGTTGCAACTTACATCTGTGTCATTCTTTTTGGTGAAATGGTCCCACACACTACTTTTCTTTGCACGCGTCATCCTGTCGTCTGCCCTGGCTCTAACCTCAAGTGTTTTAGTCTGTAGCCTTTACTTTTCGCAAACCTTGTGAGCGCGCGAACCCAAACGCTGTGACCTCACGCCAAATGCTTTTATTGGTTTATTGGAGTTATGAAAAATTGAGTGTGAGGGATTTGTTCCCTTCACACAAAAAGATCTTGGAATGAGATGACTAACTGTAGTAGCGTTAAGTCCACTGTCTATAATAGCCTAATTTAGAGATCACTTTTTTTTTTTTTTTTTTACCGACTACCGACAACTTTGATCGGTTAACGTTGATACGGTCAACCATCGGTCAAACAGTCATCGGTTAACATCCCTAGAAAGAGTACACTTGAAATATTGTTGAAATTGTAATTATTGTTGTAATTGTAACCTTTTTAATAAAATAGCAAAACATATTTACAAGATAGATGTAAGCAAAATCTTAAATGGTCAATATAAGTCTTCTTCTAAATATATCTTTTGTCCTTGCATTGTGGCTCAGTCAGTGTCACACTTGAATGAATTCTCAGGTGTAAACCACTCCTCGTTCATGCCTATAATCTGTCTTACCCAATTTAAATCAATGTATTGTTTTATGTGAACGATAAAGCAAGACTATTTTCACATAATTTTGAAGCCAGAACTCGAAGTGACAACATCCATTAGTCAAGTCTTGTGGACATATATTTAGTATGTGTTTTGTGGTCTTATTTCAGCAACTTTCATTTTTATTTTTTTCAATAACCACGCATAAACATTATTCTCTTAAAAATACAAACATGTACATACATGTTACTTACATATTATGGTAGCCCCGTTTGTGCTATATAGAGTGAATTTACACCTTTGCCATTAACATGTTTATAAATAACTGAAAAAAGCACAAATGTCAGGGCATGTCAAAACATCCCAAGGGCCCCAAAAACACCCTGGTCCCCAGAGGGTTAAATATAATTCTTTTGAAGCATTGGTGCTTAATGTAAAAATATATAGTGTAAACGATAAATCACGTTTGAGATTTGTGCTGGCTACTGTATACAGGCCACCAGGGCACCATACAGACTTTATCAAAGAATTTGCGGACTTTCTATCAGAGTTAATATTGACTGCAGATAAAGTACTAATTGTTGGTGATTTTAATATACACATCGATAATGAAAAAGATGCATTGGGATTGGCATTTAAAGACATTGTAAACTCAACTGGAGTTAGACAACACGTGTCAGGACCTACTCATCCTCGTAATCATACTCTAGATCTAATATTATCACACGGAATAGATGTTGATGCCGTTGAAATTCTGCAGCAGAGCGATGACATCTCAGATCATTACCTAGTCTCGTGTAAATTACATTTAGCCAAGGCTGCAAAGCCGACTCCGTGTTACAAATATGTTAGAACTATCACTTCTGCCACTAAAGATTGCTTTATTAATAATCTTCCTGATCAGTTTCATCATCTCAGCATCCCAGATAGCTTAGAAGAACTTGATATTGCAACAGAAACTTTTAACTCTCTCTTTTCCAGAACTTCAGACACAGTTGCTCTGTTGCGCTTAAAGAAGATTAAAGAAAATAGTCCAACGCCTTGGTACAACGAGCACACTCGGGCCCTTAAGAGAGCAGCCAGAAAAATGGAACGCAACCGGAAGAAAACAAAACTAGAGGTATTTCGCATTTCATGGAAGGAGAGCTCGATTACTTACAGAGAGGCTTTAAAAGCTGCTAGATCTGCTTATTTTTCAACCCTATTAGAAGAAAATAAACATAATCCTAGGTATTTATTTGAAACGGTGGCTAAACTAACGAAAAATAAAGCTTCAAGCACCGAAGTTTCCAAGCAGCACAGCAGTAATGATTCTATGAACTTCTTCACTTATAAGATTGATAATATCAGGGACAAAATTATAACTATGCAACCGTCTACTACAGTATCGCATCAGGCAGTGCATTGTAGTCTCCCTGAGGAAAAATTTGATTCATTCGTTGCTATAGGAGAGGAAGAATTTACTAAACTCATAAAATCATCTAAATCTACAACATGTATGTTAGACCCTATACTGACTAAGCTACTGAAAGAGATGCTTCCAGAGGTCATAGATCCTCTTCTTAATATCATTAATTCGTCTTTGTCTCTAGGATACGTACCAAAAAACTTTAAGCTGGCTATGATTAAACCGCTTGTTAAAAAAATGCAACTTGATCCTACAGAATTAGTCAATTACAGGCCGATCTCGAATCTACCTTTTCTGTCAAAGATATTAGAAAAGGCAGTATCCTCACAACTGTGCTCCTTTCTTGAAAGAAATGACATCTGCGAGGATTTCCAGTCAGGATTTAGACCGTACCATAGTACCGAGACGGCTCTCGTTAGAGTCACAAATGATTTGCTCTTATCATCCGATCGTGGTTGTATCTCTCTATTAGTGTTACTCGATCTTAGTGCTGCATTTGACACCATTGACCACAACGTTCTTTTAAATAGACTCGAACATTATGTTGGCATTAGTGAAATTGCACTAGCATGGTTTAAATCATACTTATCTGACCGTTATCAGTTTGTAGCAGTAAATGAAGAGATGTCTCATCGATCACAAGTTCAGTATGGCGTACCTCAAGGCTTAGTACTAGGACCGCTGCTGTTCACTCTGTACATGCTACCATTAGGAGATATCATTAAGAAACATGGAATTAGCTTCCACTGTTATGCTGACGATACTCAGCTGTATATTTCTTCAAAACCTAACGAAACTTATCAATTCACAAAATTAACGGAATGCATAGCTGATATAAAAAATTGGATGATTCATAATTTCCTACTTCTAAATTCTGAAAAAACAGAGTTTCTAATTATTGGACAAAAAACTTCCTCACGTAATAACCTAGAATACTGTCTAACACTTGATGGCTGCTCTGTTAAGTCTTCGTCGTCGGTTAGGAACCTGGGTGTGCTCTTTGATACCAATCTTTCATTTGAAAGTCACGTGTCTAGTATCTGTAAAACTGCATTTTTCCATCTTAAAAATATATCTAAATTACGCCATATGCTCTCACTGACAAATGCGGAAAAAATTAGTTCATCCGTTCATGACCTCAAGGCTAGATTATTGTAATGCTCTATTGGGTGGTTGCCCTGCACGCTTAATAAACAAACTACAGCTGGTCCAAAACGCAGCAGCTCGAGTTCTTACCAGAACCAGGAAGTATGACCATATTAGCCTGGTTCTGTCAACACTGCACTGGCTCCCTATTAAACATTGCATAAATTTTAAAATATTGCTGATTTACTTACAAAGCACTAAATGGTTTAGCTCCGCAGTACTTGAGCGAGCTCTTAACGCATTATAGTCCTTCACGTCTATTGCGATCTCAAAATTCCGGCCAGTTAATAATACCTAGAATATCAAAATCGACTGCTGGCGGTAGATCCTTTTCCTATTTAGCACCAAAACTTTGGAACAGTCTTCCTAACATTGTCCGGGAAGCAGACACACTCTGTCAGTTCAAAGCCAGATTAAAGACACATCTCTTTGACCTAGCATTCACATAATACATTATAGACTTCTATAATTCAATGTTAGGCTGCATAGATTAGGTCAGCTGGAACCGGAAACACTTCCCAAAAATTACATCATGAGAAGAATGGCATCTACGCTAATTTTAGTGTCTGTGTTTATCCCGAGGTTTTCCCGCAGCCTGCCGGATCCAGGCCATATCCAGATCTGACGAAGGACCTTCGCCTGGACCCGATGACAACGCAGTGCTGAAGTGCTAACTAGTCTCTCCCTATGGAGGATCCCGTTACCACTCTACAGATAAGGCGTTGTCGGGAAAATTCGTTTCGCGTTCCTACCCCGAAGTGACAAAATAAAATAAAATTCTTTATCAAAATTTATAAGGAAAGACAAGTACTTTGTTTAGGCTTGGCTTGTAGGGAATTCCAAACCTGCGCACATATATTCAAAAGCACATAACTATAGAACCAATTCTAAATGCGCATGTGAACGCCATCAGCTGAATATCGGCAGAATTCACATTTTTGTTGTTAAAAGAGACACATTATGCAGAAGTATAATTTGCTGTTATGTGTGTTTGTCAGAGCCTGCAGTTGCTGTGTGACGCGCGTTCGCTGCGGGCGTATCGTGACGAGCTGGATGCGCTCCGAGAGAAGGCCGTTAAAATCGATTCCCTATTTTCTTTTTTGAAACTTGTGTTGGTTGGTCCGATCGATTGTGCAATCGATTTT
The DNA here is from genome assembly GCA_022828995.1 of Vimba vimba. NCBI lineage: Eukaryota > Metazoa > Chordata > Actinopteri > Cypriniformes > Leuciscidae > Vimba > Vimba vimba. The sequence goes on along the minus strand of CM040829.1, from coordinate 29,807,633 downwards.
CGAACGTAAAGTGACAGCCCTATTAGACAGCAGGAATATAAGGCTGCTGTCCTTTTAAGACATCATGCACATTTAAAATACAGATACTGTTACAAATCGATGTCTCGGCTATATAAGTTCACTTAAGGCACAACAGACTATGTCTGCTAGGATACTCATCAATACGGGCATGTTGACATAATTTTAGTGTGAATTTGACAGAAACATACTGTGGGGAGCAGGACGAGGCTGAGAGCCGTGGGAGAACGGCACGAGGCAGGTGGTGTGATTGATAATGAGCGTGCGCGACCGGCCTCGCACCGTTCTCCCACAGCCCTCGGCCTTGTCCTGCTCGCCACACATACATTAGCGGAACTGTTTGTTTTACGCATTGATATATTCAACAAACTATTTTATAGATGCGTCATCAGATTTAAAATGAACTGCGGTGCAAGTGCGTGCTGAACGGTACAGTTCGATTTTTTTTTTTTACAGAGAATCGTTACACCCCTAGAGCACACCCTTAATGTCGTCTTTTATCTTCAGTGGATTTCATCAAAGGCTGCGGCTTAAAGACAGTTATAGTTCTTGTTGTTTCTCTTCCTTCAGTGATTCTGCATATTAACAGCAGGTGTTCATCACTAATGCTCAATAATCACTTAAAGGGTTAGTTCACCCAAAAATGAAAATTCTGTCAGTAATTACTCACCCTCATGTTGTTCCAACCCCGTAAGACCTTCGTTCATCTTCGGAACACAAATTAAGATATTTTTGATTAAATCTGAGAGCTGGCTCATTCCTCCATTGGCTTCTAAAGACGTTATAACTTGCTGGCCCAGAAAATGCATTAAAGATATCGTTAATATAGTCCAAGTGACTACAGTGGCTCAATCTTAAGTTTATAAAGCGACAAGAATACTTTTTGTGCGCAAAAACCCCCAAAAATAACGACTTTATTCCACTATTCGTTTCCTTCTCTCTGGGCCTCGAGTTAGTTTACGTAGTGTAATAGCGCAGCGCGTCTGTGTTGCACGTCACCACGTAGGCTCACTATTGGCCGACGCTGGTCATGTGTGTGATGCGTGTGACGTGCAACACAGACGCGCTGCGCTATTACACTACGTGAAAAAACTCGAGGCCCAGAGAGAAGAAAATGAATAGTGAATAAAGTTGTTATTTTGGGGTTTTTTTGCGCACAAAAAGTATTCTCGTCGCTTTATAAACTTAAGATTGAGCCACTTGGACTATATTAACGATGTCTTTAATGCATTTTCTGGGCCGGCAAGTTATAACGTCTTTAGAAGCCTATGGAGGAGTGAGACAGCTCTCAGATTTAATCAAAAATATCTTAATTCGTGTTCCGAAGATGAACGAAGGTCTTACGGGGAACAACATGAGGGTGAGTAATTACTGACAGAATTTTCATTTTTGGGTGAACTAACCCTTTAATTATCTCATTAACTTCAACACTGCTTCAATGGTACTTTAACATTTAATTTTTTTTATCCTCACCGTAACACATATTTTGTTATTTTGATTAGATAATTATTATCAAGTGTTCTAAAACAGAAGCAAATAAAGTGAGAGAGAACACATACAATATACAGATATCTAGTTCCAGTGCTATAGCCTTTGTGTAGATATTTAAAAATGGCCATCTATAAGCATGACTGTTTGGATTTACAGGTGTGTCTCAAAGAATTCACGAAAAAATTCAATATTTTTTTTAGCAGTTGTTTAGAAAGTGAAAATGTAATATATTCTAGACTAATCACATGTAAACTAAAATGTTTCAAACCTTTTTTATGTTAATGTCGATAATTACGGCCTACAGCTAAAAAATACAAAATATTAGAATATTTAAATTCAAGCTTGATTAAATTACCATTAATACAGTATAAAAACTGGGTATCTAGGGTGTCTACTACAGTACTTTCAACCACAATCATAGGGAAGTCTGCTGACTTGATAGTTGTCCAGAAGACGATCATTGGCTACGTTCACACTGTCAGCCCAAATCTGATTTTTGTCCATATCCGATTCCGATTAGATTTAGCTGGTGTGAACGGCAAAAGATTACATGAAATACCATTTTTACAAATCTATTTCAAGCTACATTCATATGTGGTTTGAAATCCTATTCAAATCACATTTCTGAAAATCTGTTTCAGTCTGACCTCTCTGATCGGTTTTCGAGTGGTTTACGTGACAATCGTTGAGCTTTAGGAAACCTCCGGAACTGAAGTTCAGTTATGGTGATGGGCGTTTCGTTTCCGATACAGACCAGGCCATCTGACAAATCAGAACAGAGCAGCTCACGGAAAGGAGGGATTTAGAGATGGATTTTTAGGATTTAATGATTGAAAAATGTGATGATGATGTGCAATGTATATTATGATAAAATGAATGTGTTTTTTGACCTTTGATGCGCAAACCTGTTGTATGAGAACCTTTAAAATAGCATAATAGGGACACTTTAAGAGAATGAAGGAAAACACCAACCTATTTGTTCCTCTGTCTCTTCATCCTTTATTCTGCAGGGTTCTTCCTCAAACTCCATCTTTAGTATGTCAGTGGTTTCTCCTGAAGTAATTCCTCCTGCTTGCTTCTTCTTCTTCTCCTGTGGGAAGATGGGAATATTCCCCAGCATTTAAACTCTCATGAATGGCTGTGAATGTGTAAATTGTGGTCGCTGTTGCTAAATTTAGCAGATGATTATCACATTTACAATCACTCTGAATTATTCAGCTTTAAGTGTTTTGCTCAAACAAGTTTATAAATAATTCAACTCCTCTAGCTGATTTGTATGTTGCTCTTACATTAGATATGATATACATGCATTAAAAACTCTGTTTACCATGTTTAATTTGTTCATTACATAACGTTAAAATGAAAACACAAATCATAATCTTCAAAAAGTGTAATGTGTAAAGTCAGTTAACGTTACGAGCTTACGTTTAGTGATTCACTAAATGAACCGACTCGTTTAGTCATTTGGATTTAGATCTCTCCTAATAAATTATTAAATAAATGTAGTCGCAGTCTGAAAAACAACAGTTAGAGTAAAATGAACGGCTGTGTGCTCCACTTCACATGTTTATGTTCCCTTCCCTCGCTCACTTCTCTTCTTCTCCCAGACTCGGATGTGTGTCATTGCTTCGGTTGCACGAGCGCCCTCTACTGGCGGAAACCAACCCCTATACTACTGCAAAATCATATTAGATAAATGTTATCTTGGCTGATATTATACAAACACTATTTACATGTGTTTGATTTGGGATAATATATGTAATAATTAAACATACAAATATTATTTTATAAATAACATTTATTGGTGGTGACACAGTTGACAGATTTACCATAATAGAGAATTTTTGGATAGGCAGCGGCCTATATTTAAACTTTAAAATATCTACCAAGGAATATGCAATTATTTTTGATGATTTGAAAACAAGCTTATGTGGTTGTTGAGAACCAGCATGAAACTGACCTGAGCAAGCTGAAATGTAACTGCTTCCCTATTATTGATGTGGAATACGAGAACAAATATAAAATTCACTCATTGTTAACTTGATCTATTCAACCACTACTTCCATTACTATTAACTAGGAAGCCCCTTCTGTTGCGAGGCCCGTTTAAAGTGAAGAGGGTGAAACATAGCAAAGGCAGCTATAACACTCGTGCGCTTGAGTCAAATGTTGCATCACCACATCATAACAGCCTTATGGTGTACCAGTACTCATTGTTTCAACGTTAATGTACTTACTCCAAGTGATGAAGGATTAGTGTCTATGGGATGCAGTTGCAGCTCAAGTATTTTGTTGAGAGTGCTGCAAGCTGGACACTTCTGTTGTTTTATGGCCAAATTTTAGGTTTGTCAGTTCTCAAGTTCACCAGATGAGGTCGCCACTTTACACTAATGCTATTAAATTCATTTTGTGGTCATTAGTCATTTGCTGTGGTCATTTGTCTTCTTGTAAATTTTAGTTCTGAGATTCATGTATTCTAGGTTTTTGTATGACTGGTTTTAATTATTATGTCACTTACATACTCATATTTCTCTGTTTCCTAGACTTCATTTGGCTGTTGTAGCTCAGGCTTATGTTTGTGGTTATTGTTCGGACTAAATTATAAAACTATGTTGCAAATGGACCTCCTCACTAATGTTGACTACATTTTATGCAAATTTTACTGCACATTTGTAGTTTGTTATGTGGTTGGATTTCAGCTCTCAAAATATCTGATCCTGAATCAGATGAAAAGAAAAACCTTGACATTGAATTAAGCACTGAGCGACTTTGAGATCTGGATTAATCAGTAGACATGGTTTCACATGCAGTAGGAAAATAAATGTTCCTGTAATACAATGAATTGAATGCAAATACTTTGAAAAGAGTATTTTATATGCTAATCAAAATGAGTTTCAACATTGGGTGATGTCATATACACTCACCTAAAGGATTATTAGGAACACCATACTAATACTGTGTTTGACCCCCTTTCGCCTTCAGAACTGCCTTAATTCTACGTGGCATTGATTCAACAAGGTGCTGAAAGCATTCTTTAGAAATGTTGGCCCATATTGATAGGATAGCATCTTGCAGTTGATGGAGATTTGTGGGATGCACATCCAGGGCACGAAGCTCCCGTTCCACCACATCCCAAAGATGCTCTATTGGTTGAGATCTGGTGACTGTGGGGGCTATTTTAGTACAGTGAACTCATTGTCATGTTCAAGAAACCAATTTGAAATGATTCGAGCTTTGTGACATGGTGCATTATCCTGCTGGAAGTAGCCATCAGAGGATGGGTACATGGTGGTCATAAAGGGATGGACATGGTCAGAAACAATGCTCAGGTAGGCTGTGGCATTTAAACAATTGGCACTAAGTAGCCTAAAGTGTGCCAAGAAAACATCCCCCACACCATTACACCACCACCACCAGCCTGCACAGTGGTAACAAGGCATGATGGATCCATGTTCTCATTCTGTTTACGCCAAATTCTGACTCTACCATCTGAATGTCTCAACAGAAATCGAGACTCATCAGACCAGGCAACATTTTTCCAGTCTTCAACTGTCCAATTTTGGTGAGCTCGTGCAAATTGTAGCCTCTTTTTTCTATTTGTAGTGGAGATGAGTGGTACCCGGTGGGGTCTTCTGCTGTTGTAGCCCATCCGCCTCAAGGTTGTGCGTGTTGTGTCTTCACAAATGCTTTGCTGCATACCTCGGTTGTAACGAGTGGTTATTTCATTCAAAGTTGCTCTTCTATCAGCTTGAATCAGTCGGCCCATTCTCCTCTGACCTCTAGCATCAACAAGGCATTTTCGCCCACAGGACTGCCGCATACTGGATGTTTTTCCATTTTCACACCATTCTTTGTAAACCCTAGAAATGGTTGTGCGTGAAAATCCCAGTAACTGAGCAGATTGTAAAATACTCAGACCGGCCCGTCTGGCACCAACAACCATGCCACGCTCAAAATTGCTTAGATCACCTTTCTTTCCCATTCTGACATTCAGTTTGGAGTTCAGGAGATTGTCTTGACCAGGACCACACCCCTAAATGCATTGAAGCAACTGCCATGTGATTGGTTGATTAGATAATTGCATTAATGAGAAATTGAACAGGTGTTCCTAATAATCCTTTAAGTGAGTGTATGTCACAGGTCGGGGCGGGCCAATCAGACTACGCCCACCCCTCGAGACCCGTTACCACCCTTGAGGAGTCGGACAGAGGACAGGCAACCAACAGGATGACAGACAAACAGGATTTCAAAGAACCAGTATTTTATTAAGTATAAAAGTGGATAAAGTTCAAATGGATGAGTTTTTCTGGGCAGGGTCGTTCCGTCCTGCGGACCGCCGGGGGATCCACAGTCGACAGACAGAGAACTTCCGACTGGGGGAACTTCACTGCAAAGCAGACTGGTGAGTATACAGATACGTAATCCTCTTCTTCAGTAATGACAGACAGGGAACTTCCGGCTGGGGGAACTTCACTGCAAAGCAGACTGGTGAGTATACAGACACGTAATCCTCCTCTTCAGTAATGACAGACAGGGAACTTCCGGCTGGGGGAACTTCAGGCTGAAGGAACTTCACTGCAAAGCAGTCAGGTGAGCATTCAGGTATGCACTCCTCTTGAAGGGCTGACAGACACAGAACTTGACGACAGAGAGACGTTACTGCAAAGCAGACAGGTGAGTATACAGACACGTAATCCTCTTCTTCAGTAATGACAGACAGAGAACTTACGGCTGGGGGAACTTCACTGCAAAGCAGACTGGTGAGTATACAGACACGTAATCCTCCTCTTCAGTAATGACAGACAGAGAACTTACGGCTGGGGGAACTTCACTGCAAAGCAGACTGGTGAGTATACGGATACGTAATCCTCTTCTTCAGTAATGACAGACAGAGAACTTACGGCTGGAGGAACTTCACTGCAAAGCAGACTGGTGAGTATACAGATACGTAATCCTCTTCTTCAGTAATGACAGACAGAGAACTTACGGCTGGAGGAACTTCACTGCAAAGCAGTCAGGTGGGCATTCAGGTATGCACTCCTCTTAAAGGGCTGGCAGACACAGAGCTTGTGACAGAAACGTTACTGCAAAACAGACAGGTGAATATACAGACACGTAATCCTCTTTTTCAGTAATGACAGACAGAGAACTTACGGCTGGAGGATTTTACTGCAAAGCAGTCGGTTAAGCATTCACCTACGTGTCTCTCTTCACAGTGGGCTGACAGATAGTACACTCAAGTCTCTGTGGAGTACAACAGTATTAGCCTCTTCTCACGTCTTAGAACATGATAGAACACACAGGCAAGTGATGGACATCCAGCGGGGTTTAAGTTCACACTTCACACATCAAGGCAGTGCATCACATCACTTCATCACTGCAAATCAACACTCAGTAGGAAATACATATGGCCGTCGCCCATTTCCTGACCTGGCATTCTCATCAAGAAGTCCCATGGACAAGAGAGAGAAAGGATGGAGATCGGTTGGACTACTCACAGTCGTTCACAACCGATTTTACTGTCCAGCGTTTTCTCCCTCCAGTTGAATCAGCGTGCTCTTCCTCCCGCACTCACAGTCTCGCGTCCATTGCCAGCCCTACTTCCTCTTCTCCACCGCTCGCGCTTCCTCCGAGATACTCAGTCCCCAAACACCACTTGTCCCCAAACACCTCCCTCTCCAGACACCTCCCGTCCCAGCCTTCACATCGTCCCAGACCTCTCGTCCCCCAACTTCACTCCTGTCTGATCTCCACTCTCTCCTTTAATCCTCCTCTAAATGGCAACGTGTCTCATTGTCCACAGCTGGCGGCGATTTTGGCTGATTACCCCATTCACGGGGATTTTGCGCTTGCCCGGAAGCGATATTTTTTTTCCCAGGATGGTATGGGAAGACTCATGAATATTAATTAGGGAAGTCATCCCTGATTGGTCTTAACCCCAGTGACGGGTAGGTTTAGGGTGGGGTTAGGGGTAGATCATCAGACCCCCAGTGGCGGGTAGGTTTAGGGGTGGGGTTAGGGGTAGGTCATCAGACCAATCAGGGATGACTTCCCTAATTAATATTCATGAGTCTTCCCCTACCATCCTGGGAAAAAAAATATCGCTGCCCGGAACTAAGCTGGTGTTCTGTTGGTTTGGGTCCGGCGGGAGGCAAATCTCGGTGGACATTAGTTCCGCCTTTGGGGAAAAATCCAACCCTTTTTAGGAGTTAACATAATCAATGATCACTCATTTGTGAACATAGGATTAATTATACCTGACCTACGCATAGTGAAGAATGTTAAATATTTCAAAATCCTAAATATTTTCTATAGGTTTATCTCAGATTTTCAGTGTGATCTCAAACTTTTGGCCTGCACTGTATATCTGATTACTCTGTAATGCTTATGTTTGTCCAGTCAGAAATACATGATTCCTCTTTAATAGTGATTAAGTTTTATTAATTTATAATTTATATTTATGTTATATATTTGTGTGTGTGTGTTTTGCAGATGTTCACTGATACCTCAAAATAAGAACAAGACTTCATGCCAGTAATATGACAAGAAAACTAAAAGAAATACCAGAGAGAGAACAAAATGCAGCTGAAGAAAAATAAAAGAAGACAGACAAAACCAAACCTGTGCAGAGGAAAAAACAAAGAACAGAGGAAAAGAAAATGCCTGTGTATTCAGAGAACATCCAAATCTGCAGCATCAAAACAGCTTTGACAAATATCGACCAAAGTGTAAGAAAGTTTGAAAGGCATTTCAGGTTTAACCACAAATATCTAGACTGTACATATACTGCCTATATATGATGTGGTTGTTAATAAGAGTTGCAGTGCAGATATATGTAAAAAAAAAAAAAACTGTTCCTGCATTGTGACATTCATTTAATGCCATACATTCATATTCAGGGTGGAATATGATCATGACTGGTAGCCTGAACGTCTGTTTGTTTGCTTTCAGTCTCTCTTGATCTAGACGGATCTGATTTTTAACACTGTGTTTTTCTCTTCAGAAAGAAAATTTTTTCTCATCTAACTGGCAGAATGTTCTTCACATCACTTTCAGTCGATGATTCAGAATGAGACTGAAATACAAAGCACTAATATTTTCCTCTGAAAACGCTCTGTTTTTAAGTGTTCATGACTATAACTAAAACTGTACTGTGTGCAAACTGATTTTTTTTTATTTTATTTAATACTGTGTACACAGGCAGACAATGTTAAAGAAGTAACACTGAGATCAAATTGTTTCTTGTTTGAACTGGTAGTTCATGGCAGCAGTTGTACAAACTGTCTTCAGTTTTACCAGTCCTGTGACTTCATGCACTTTATTCTGACATGCAAAATGAATATTTTTCTTTAACCGTATCATAACTTCCGTTTAGATATTATTATCTTAAGAACCTCCAAACTGGAGTCAAGTGTCTCACTCAAGTGCACAATGATCTCTGTTTTTGAGCTGCATGAAGCAAATGATCGGCAGGGATTAAATTACTGTATTAGTTTGATTCTGTTGAACACTTTGTGAAGGTCATGTAAGTGTCAAAGTGTATTTACTACATTGCACTGCGTCTGTTTATACCTGAAAGTGTTCTCACTATTCTCAAATGTCGATTGTCCATGTTTTTTTGCAATGCCCAATAAATATAAAATTTATCCAACAGACGTGGCTGCATAAACCTCACTTGTCACAAATAAATGGTCTATAGAATATAAAGCAATCACTGATAAGTACACGTGCTTACCCTTACGAAAAAGAAGTATACTTAAAGTTAATTTTATGAAGTATACTTAAGTAATGTTCAAGTATATTTTTAAGTATACATTATGTAGTAAGTATACTAATGTCAATATGTACTAGTAGTAAACTTGTAAGTGTACTATTTTAATACCACTTGGGACTAAATTGGCCCACTTTTAGTATATAAAAGTATATGTTTAAGTGTACTATAAGTGTAACAGTAGTAAACTTTAAGTGCACAACTAGCATAATTACGTATCTCATTTGTACTGCAAGTGAACTTATGGGTATAGCAGTTTACTATTTTAATACTTGTAGCAACTTTGAAGTATACTCTCAGTAAACTACTAGTTTTTAAGTTTTCTTTAAGTGAACTTAACATCATACTTATAGTTTACCATTTATATATTATTTTTGCTCTTTTAGTGTACTCTCAGTAAACTACTATTTTAGTAGTTTTATACTGCAAGTATTCTTTAAGTGAACTTAACATTATACTTATAGTTTACTATTGATATATATAATTTTTGCACATGCAGTAGGCCTATACTACTATGTTCAAATGTTATTTTTTATACTTGAAAAATACCTTTAACTGTAGGCTACTTTAATGTTAAAAACATTTTATTAGCTTCATGCATCCTTTTTTATCAACACTTGAATATTGGTAAGTTTCATAAATAAAAGGCAACATTTTAAACAAAAAAGATGAGAAAATCACATTTTTGTCAAAGACTACACCTTAATCAGATTCAGAAATGTGATCAAAACACAGATGGAGCAGATCGAGTCCAACACCCCTAAAGCTTCACAGTTGTTTTCTCTTCATGGGTTACGTTTAATTTCATTTGGAAACATCAAGCTGTTTAATGTTTGATGATCACATTATTTTACATTTGAGTGAGCAATCTTTTTTTTTTTTTAATTTACAACAATAACTGGCTTAGTCAGAATTCACAAAAATATCAGTGCTAACAGGAAACGGAGCACGTAAAAAGACATACACAACTTTAGGGAGAAGAAAGTAAATTAAAGTAAAATAATGATAAATAAAAAATAAATAAATAAATAAATAAATAAATAAATAAATAAATAAATAAATAAATAAGAAGAAAGGAGAACTCCTGGCAATTTTTGAGTTAATCTTGATCGTTATACCTTTGTGAGTACTGTCTATATAAAAAAGAAAAAAAAGAACCGGATTGGTGCTTGCAACACGGAGCTGCTACAGCTAATGCCCAGAGCTCCCACTCAGCTAAAACGGCAGTTATGGGGGCATATACATAAAGAGTGTCTCTGTGCCTCTTAACAGACACAAAATGCAATTAAAATGTCTGTCCAACATGAACAGGGACCTTACATGACAACAAGATACGTTTAGCAACTTAGCCATTGTTTAAATTCACCTAAATAGTGTTTTAGACGGCTAGCTGTAGTCTCGCGCTGAAGTCCCGTGGGAACTCAGTTGTAGCCGGAAAAGCTGTGTGTGCCCAAATGGAAGGATAAATAAAGTTTATATTACCTCCACAGTGGTTGCACCCGTCTTCGTCCACGGAATGGCATTTCTTCAACACGGCTTTTCCGGCGAGTTCCGACGGGACTTCAGCGCGAGACCAAATTCTGACAATATCATACCATTTTCCGTTAAAACATTGATATAGCGTAGAAAACAAAAATAGCCTACAGGAATATACTGTGAATTAACAGTGCTCAAAATCGACACTCAGAGGCTGTTTTCACAATCACACCCTATACCCTCATTCACTATTCCCTACATTAGTTCACTAATATAGTCCACTTGACAGAGTGAATGAAAAGAAGTGAGTGAATTGAGAAACCGATGAACACCTGATAAGCAGAATCACTGAAGGACAGAGAAACAAGAACAGAAAAAAGAGAAACACAAGAACTACAACTGACTTCCAGCCACTGAGTGTGAAACCAGTTTACAAACCAGTTTACGATTTCTTTCATATATCTACAAAAGTTCTTGTTGAGAATTAACAGATATTTAGTTGTTGATATTTTATTGAAAATAATAAAGTTTGTTGTCACCATGATGGAGATCAGTATTTGTTTTAGTTGGTCTCTTGACCCTTGAATTTAACTTTAACTGTGTGTTTATAAAGCACATTTGTTATGACTAGAAAAAGCCAAGAGGAAGATTATCAGGTGTTTTAGGCTGTTGAGATGATGCCATAATCGTCCTGGCCATGTCTGATTCTTTTTTCACATCCAGTATATAAGCTTTGAATTTATGGGTATTTAATATTTATTGTACATCTGTTAATATACAACATAAAATACAGAAATATTTCTATAACCAGTTATTCTGAAGGATATTGAAATCATATAGTGCATTAAAACATTTTGAACTCCTCTTTAACGCAGACACACACAGACATCAACAATCAGCACATGAATCTCAACAATGGTGTCAATCAAAAGTTTCATGTCACAATGCATGCTGGGTTCCAGGATAGTAGAAAACTCCCAGCATGCACTGCTGCATGAATAAAAAAAATAAAAATAAAAATATTGCCACCATTGTTGAGATTCATGTGCTAAATTTTGATATCTCTGTGTTTCTACAATAGAGAGTCTCTGTTTCTTTGGTTGTGCATGATGTGTTAAAAAAAATCATTATTGTAACTCATTGCTGTAGTTTAACGGTGATGTAACATTTATTACAGGATTAAACTCTGAATGAGGTTAGTAATTCAACAGGTTATATGATGATTTTGGCATCATAATTAATATAACTTCAATCATTCACAATCCATGCATGTATGCACAAGTGTGACCTGCAAAAACACAGTTCAAGCAGCAAGAGAGAAACTAATATTAAAAAGTCAAAGAGTCCAGAACCCAACTAAAGCAAACGCTGATCTCTATAATGGATTAATTATAATAATAATAATAATAATAATAATAATAATAATAATAATCTCAAACCGAACATTTTCAATTAAACATCTCAATAACAACTTCTGTAGATGTATGACAGAAATAATCATACTGGTTAATAATAAGTGTAATAATGTGTAATGGCTGGAAGTCAGTTGTATTTCTTCTGTTTCTCTATTTTCTGTTTGTGTGTTCCTCTTTCAGTGATTCTGCTTGTTAACAGCAGGTGTTCATCACTAATGCTCAACAATCACTTACATATTCCCTTAATTATCTCACTGCAACACTGTCTCAATGTTACTTTTACTCTTTGTAGTGTGGATTTCCCTGTGGGGTTGAAAGGGTTAACAGTGTAAGATGAAATGACACACCCACTGAATGTATTTTAACAGTAATAAACTGTAAGTTATAAAACAGGTATATACTGGCAACACTGTTGCCAGGGGTTTACTGTAAAAAAATTTTTTGGGGGGGTCACCATTGTGCTGAAGAGTAGAGCCTGTGATTCAGTCCAGGAGAAGATCTAGAAATATTGCTGATAAGCTGCATGTTGCTTTGTTTAACAGGTGATGACTGTGTAGTTGCTGATCTAGTGGAAATCTTTTTATGTACAATAGTTTTTTAGTGGTCTCAAATGAAATAAGTTCCCAGTAATACTTTGCTCACATTATTAATGTATTATACATTTTAGTTAATACATGTAAATGACAGTTGATCAATTTAAGGCAGTCGGTTTCTGCAAGTGAAATTAGTTAACTCGAGTTTTGATTGAGTGCATTTTTACAGTAACATACTGTAGATTACAGTAAAGAACTGTACAAATAACAGTAAATTACTGGCAACACGGTTGCTGTAAAAAAACTATTTTAAAAAAACTATTTTACTGTAAAAAAAACCTGGTAAGGTCTAACAGTGAGCTTTTAAGGCCTCTCTTTATGCAATCGAGCTCTCTTTCCATGAAAAGCGAAATACCTCTAGTTTTGTTTTCTTCCAGTTTCGCTCCATTTTTCTGGCTGCTCTCTTAAAGGGTTAGTTCGCCCATTTAAGACATGAAGTTGAATGCAATCCTTACCAGCACTATAGTGCATACACACTGACCCACTCTGTGGTCACCTCCCTGGTCAGAGTTCTGGCCGCTCGAAGTTTTTCAAGAAAGTATTCCCGGTTAGTTTCTGGGGCCTCAAAACTGTGCGTTTTTACGTGAAAAAATTATATGCGTTTCAAAGCTTGATTAATTTACATCACAAAAAACACTCCGGGCAAAATTCATACTCCAGTTTTAATCGGCACTATTTTCTTTCCATTTCTATCAATCCGCGCTGCTGTCAACGTCAACAGTGCGCACGTTCCGATCAGCTGTTCCATAGTGTTTACACAATCGAATGACAACGACTTAAAAAGTACAAAATTAACAATGGTGCGAACTTGTAAATTCCCAGGTTGTGACCACAAGAAAGTGCCGGGATCACCGTTCAGATTCCATCGTTTTCCTGTTTCGGATATATCTATGAGACAGCTTTGGCTGGTTGCCATGGCTACTCTGCGGGAGCTAAAATATCCAGAATAAAGGATTTTCGTGTGTGCAGTGCTCACTTCAGCGAAGACGATTACATCCCCAACCAAGGAGGAAAAAAAAAAGAAAGAAAAGATTTTAAAGAGTTTTGCTGTACCAGTATCACAGGTAAGCTCTATTTGCTAACTTTATAATCCCATGTCTAAACTGTATGGTAAACAAGCTGATGTTTAGACTCCAGTGGAAATCACGTGAAAAGAGGTCTAATATAAAAACAGTTTATAGGGATATAGGTACAATTTTGCGGGTAAGCTCTATTTACTAACTTTATGATCCCATGTCTAAACTGTACGGTAAACAAGCTGATGTTTAGACTCCAGTGGAAATCACGTGAAAAGAGGTCTAATATTAAAACAGTATATATAGGGATATAACGATGGAATCTGAACGGTGATGCCGGCACATCGGAACGTGTGCACTGTTGACGTTGACAGCAGCGCGGATTGATAGAAATGGAAAGAAAATAGTGCCGATTAAAACTGAGGTATGAATTTTGCCTGGAGTGTTTTTTGTGATGTAAATTAATCAAGCTTTGAAACGCATATAATTTTTTCACGTAAAAACGCACAGTTTTGAGGCCCCGGAAACTAACCGGGGATACTTTCTTGAAAAACTTCGAGCGGCCAGAACTCTGACCAGGGAGGTGACCACAGAGTGGGTCAGTGTGTATGCACTATAGTGCTGGTAAGGATTGCATACAACTTCATGTCTTAAATGGGTTGCATACAACTTCATGTCTTAACCCTTTAAGGGCCCGAGTGTGCTCGTTGTACCACGGCGTTGGGACTATTTTCTTTAATCTTCTTTAGGCGCAACGGAGCAACTGTGTCTAAAGTGGAAAAGAGAGAGTTAAAAGTTTCTGTCACAATATCGAGTTCTTCCAAGCTATCTGGGATGCTGAGATGATGAAGATTATTTATAAAGCAATCTTTAGTGGCAGAAGTGATAGGTCTAACATATTTGTAACACAGAGTCGGCTTTGCAGCCTTGGCTAAATGAAGTTTACACGAGACTAGATAATGATCTGAGATGTCATCGCTCTGCTGCGATGAGTATGATTACGACAATGAGTAGATGCTGACAAGTGTTGTCTAACTCCAGTAGAGTTAAGAATGTCTTTACATGCCAATCCCAATGCATATTTTTCGTTATCTACATGTATATTAAAATCACCACAGTTAGGACTTTATCTGCAGCCAGTACTAACTCTGATAAGTCAGCAAATTCTTTGATAAAAGGTCCGTGTACGTTTTGATAGTTTGTTTTTTCAAGTTGAAATGAAATAAGCAGAAACGAGAAAATGGCCCCTTTATTTGTTTTTTCGTTTTTTTCAAAAAAACGAAAAAACAAGATTTCGGCTTGATTTTTCGTTTTTTAGTTCACAGGCAAAAAACGTCTCAGGTTACGTATGTAACCCTGGTTTCCTGAGAGGGAACGAGACGCTGCGTCGAGAGGCGGTGGGAACGCTCTGCGTGATTGCGTCGTGAAGCACGTGTATAATCAGTCCAATGGAAAGACGAGACGTCATACGTGACGTCATCGACCAGGAAGCTATAAATCACCCATGAGATCAGAACACGCTAGCTTCTGATAAGCCTGAAGCAAGTCGATCAGGGCAATCAGGAAGTATGGCAAGGCGACGCAGCGTCTCGTTCCCTCTCAGGGAACCAGGGTTACATACGTAACCTGAGACGTTCCCTTTCAAGGGAACTCGCGCTGCGTCGAGACGCGGTGGGAACACCATACCCACTATGCCATAATGACGATGTGCCTGTTCTGTATGAAGTACCATGCGCATATTAAGAAGCAAGCACCCTGACCCCAGGAGTGGAAAGGTCCAAGTCATAAAATCTCACAAATGTATGCGGAGAAGACCATCCTGCCGCATTACAAATGTCAAGAAGGGAAACTCCCGAAATTAAAGCCGTAGAGGCAGCCATACCCCTCGTAGAATGGGCCCGAACAGTCAAAGGTGAAGGCTGTCCGGCCGCTTCATATGCAAGTGAGATCGCCTCAACTATCCACTTGCTCATTGTCTGTTTAGATGCCGGGCACCCTTTCTTAGGTGCTCCAAAGCAGACAAATAATTGTTCCGATTTACGCCACAGGGCAGCTCTGTGGACGTAAGCATCCAACGCCCGCACAGGGCATAACGGATTCAGGTTTTCCTGGTCTGGAGTATTAAAAGGTGGAGGATAAAAGGCCTGCAGCACTATTGGGCCCCCAACATTAGTAGGGACCTTAGGTATGTAACCCAGTCTAGGGTGAAGGAAAGCCTTTACCATACCAGGTGCAAATTCCAAGCATGATGGAGCCACCGACAAAGCTTGCAAATCTCCAATTCTCTTAATAGAGGAAATAGCGAGAAGAAATAAAGTTTTTAGAGTGAGGAACTTTTCTGAAACCTCTTCAATGGGTTCGAAGGGAGCCAAAGCCAGACCCTCAAGTACAATGGCCAAATCCCATGCCGGTGCTCTAGAGTGCAATGCAGGTCTCAACCTCAAAGTACCACGGAGAAAACGAGTAATTAGAGGATCTCTCCCAACTGAGGTGCCCGCCAGAGGGGTGTGATAAGCAGATATAGCAGCAACGTACACCTTTAAGGTGGAAGGAGATAATCCAGCAGAGAAACGGTCTTGTAAAAATTCAAGAACTGTACCAACAGGGCAGTTAACAGGATTCAAATTACGATCTCCACACCAGGTAGAAAATAATTTCCATTTCAAAGCATAAAGTTTCCTCGTGGAGGGAGCTCTGGATTGAAGGATGGTCTCAACGACCTCAGTCGAGAGACCGGATTCTATGAGCTGGGCCCCCTCAGAGGCCAAGCCCACAACTTCCACAACTCTGGGTGAGGGTGAAATATCGTGCCCCCTGCTTGGGACAGCAAGTCCCTCCTGACGGGAATCTCCATCGGAGAGCCGTCCAGAAGTGATACTAGGTCCGAGAACCAAACTCGTGTCGGCCAGTACGGGGCTATTAGCAGTAGATGAGCCCCTACCTGGCGAACCCTCTCCAGAACTCCCGGGAGCATCGATACGGGGGGAAAACCGTACAGAGAGAACCAAAGCGGACAATGGGTCGAATCTGCAGATGCGAAAAGGTCTACTCGGGCTTGACCATATTTCTTCCATAGGAGCTCCACCACCTCGGGGTGAAGCCTCCACTCCCCGGGCCTCAGCCCCTGCCTTGACAGGATATCTGCTCCTACATTCAGATGCCCTGGAATATATACTGCCCTCAGTGACAGTAATTTCCCCTGGGCCCATAGGAGGATCTGATGAGCCAGATTGCATAATAGACGAGACCTCAGACCCCCCTGATGGTTGATGTATGAAACCACCGATGTGTTGTCTGTGCGGACCAACACATGATGGCCTCTCAGGTCTGGCAGGAAGTATTTGAGAGCATGAAATACGGCCATCAATTCTAACCGATTTATATGCCAAGACAGTTGATGGTCCTGCCAAAGACCTGACACTGAGCGACCGCTCATGACTGCGCCCCACCCCGTGAGGGAAGCGTCTGTCGAAAGCGTTACGCGTCGACAAGAAGCCCCCAACACTGGGCCCTGGGCGAGGACGAAGGCATCGCCGCGTGACCTTGATCATGCGAAACGGATTTCCCCTCGGAGAAAACCCCTTGGTCCTGAGCCACCACTGCAGAGGTCTCATGTACAGCAGGCCAAAAGTGATTACGTTGGACGCCGCTGCCATGAGCCCCAACAATCTTTGAAACTGTTTTACAGTGAGTGACTGGCCTAGTCTTATTCCTTTTACGGCTGTGAGAATCGCTGATATTCGTGCAGGAGACAGACGTGCCTGCATTGTTGTTGAATCCCAAATCACGCCTAGAAAAGTGGTCCTCTGAGCTGGGAGGAGCACACTCTTTTTGGCGTTGAGCCGCAACCCCAACTTTTCTATATGAGACAGAACGACATCTCGATGCCGAACTGCCATCTGCTCTGACTGAGCTAGAATCAACCAATCGTCTAGATAGTTTAATATGCGAATGCCCTGGAATCTTAGAGGAGCCAAAGCTGCATCCACACATTTTGTAAAGGTGCGGGGTGATAAACCTAGGCCGAAGGGAAGAACCCGATACTGGTATGCTTCGCCCCCGAAAGCAAACCTCAGGAACTTCCTGTGATGAGGATGAATAGATACATGGAAGTATGCGTCCTTCAAGTCTATTGTGACAAACCAGTCCTCAGACTGAATCTGTGATACAATCTGTTTGAGCGTAAGCATCTTGAACTTGAGTTTCTGAACTCTGCGGTTTAACTGCCGCAGATCTAGAATAGGACGCAACCCCCCATCCTTCTTTGGAACAATGAAATAACGGCTGTAAAACCCTGACTCTCTGCTGGGAGGAGAAACCCTTTCTATAGCTCCTTTTCGAAGAAGCGTCAGTACTTCCTGCTCCATAACCAGAGCCTGCTCGGAGTCCACCACCGTGGGCAGAACCCCTTGAAATCTGGGCGGACGAGAACCGACTTGAATTCTGTAACCCTTTTCCACTATATGCAGGACCCATTGAGAAATATTTGGTAGAAGTTTCCACGCTACCAGAAATTCTGCTAAGGGAACCAGTCTCTCGAGACTGGTCTCTGGATTTAGTTGAACAGACATTTCGGTGCCCTGAAGCGGCGAACCGGCAGGGAACAACCGAACTGACCGTTCTACGACCCTCCTCGGAGGATCGTACGAGGACGCTGACACCTCGGTGCCCTGAAACGGCGAACCGGCAGGGAACAACCGATGTGGCAGCGCTGCGACTCTCCTCAGAGAGCCGCCCCCCAGAGGGCGCAGAGGAGGAACGATTTCTCTAAATCGTCCCTCCCCTGAGGGGACCACCCTCAACATTTTGACACCACTGGCGTCAGGACTTCTTCTTGTCCCAAACCTTTCTAGAGATGACAGTCCTCAGATCTTGTCTACCTCTAACTGGTTTAAACTGCGCCCGCACCCTGGACTCCCCAGACTGTGGAGGAGCCCGAGAGGCGACGCTCTGTTTTTGTTGCACTCTGTGCTGTGCGGAGCTCGTAGACGGCCGAGACTGCTCGGATTTAACATTACGCCCAGCAGTCTCTGGGACACTGGATCGGCGAGGAAGAAATTTTTGAAATGCCGCCGCTTGTTTCTTTGACTCAGTAAATCTGTCAACAACACAATTTATAGCATCGCCGAACAAACTTAAAGGCGAAAGCGGGGCATCCAGAAGAACAGATCTATCTTTATCCTTTATATCAGATAAGTTCAACCATAAATGACGCTCCGTGACCACCAGGGCTGCCATAGAACGGCCCACAGATTTTGCCGTCTCCTTGGTGGCCCGGAGAGATAGATCTGTCGCCCGACGCAATTCTCGAATTGCGTCAGCACTAACTTCCTCACAATCATCCATGTCTCTCAGCAGGTCAGCCTGATATGCTTGTAAAATCGACATAGTGTGTAAACATGCTGCTGCCTGACCTGCTGCCGAATATGCTTTACCCACCATCATAGATGTAGCTTTTAATGGCTTGGTGGGTAACGTCGGGGCTTTCAGTGATGACGATGACTCGGGGGAGAGATGGCTCGCGAGCGTCTCTTCCGCCGGAGGCATCGTCAAATAACCATAGTGTGAAATATCTTTAATATTACTATAGTTCAGTGTTTGTGGATTGTGCACTCTGAAAGAAGCCGGTTTAATCCATGATCTTGACACCTCAGTGTGCAGATCAGGAAAAAACGGCAGTTCCCGACGAGGAGGTCGTGATTTTGATGGCAAAAAACGTTCATCTAAAAGACTTTTATTAGACACAGTTTCATTTTCATCAGATGGCCATTCAATATTTAACTTGGCAACAGCACGAGTTAAAACCTCCATAAGCTCCTCATCCCCAGAAATACGAGCTGGCGAACACTCATTGTCAACATTTTGCTCAATACTGACGACATCCAGTTCATCGGAACTGGACTGCCGCAACATTGGTGCTTCAGTCTGGGAAGGAGAAGCCGCAGCGCGGGCTCCTTCCTGGGCTGAAGCACCGGATTCAGCAGGTAAGGGTTGAGAAAGGGCTGGGCCCGTCTCAAGCCCCGCTACTAAATCCATATGCGAACCCCAAGATGAAAGCCGCCGCTGTGCCTCGGCAGCAGCGGGACCCGCACCTCGGGGAGCACGAACCGAACCGTCCTCCACAAAGAACGCCGGGCGAGAGCGGAGCGTCCGCAAGGACAGCTTAACGCAATGCTCACAATCAGCTCCCTCGAGAACTGACTGGGCATGCTCCACTCCCAAACAAAACACACAAAGCAGATGTGTGTCCCCACCCGTGATGTAACGAGGGCAGGGAACAACACATTTCCTGAATTCTTGCTTATTCGCCATAGTAATGATATATATATTGAGCTTGACAGACAACAAAAAATATGACAGGGACAGATATACAGAGAGCGCTTGCTGAAGGCACAGAAGCTAGCGTGTTCTGATCTCATGGGTGATTTATAGCTTCCTGGTCGATGACGTCACACGTATGACGTCTCGTCTTTCCATTGGACTGATTATACACGTGCTTCACGACGCAATCACGCAGAGCGTTCCCACCGCGTCTCGACGCAGCGCGAGTTCCCTTGAAAGGGAACGAATAAACGACTTCAAAATTCGTTTTCCACATGTGGGCGGTCTGACACACCCCCTTTCGCCGATTGGTCAAGCAAATCTGAGCATGTGACGTCATCAGTTGTCGGTCAGGTCTGTTCAACAAAATAATAGTCCTCTACTATGGCTACAGATTCTTAAACTGTACAGGGCAGGTCCTATTGCAGGGGTGCAAACAGCGCGCTTTTCGGCGCCTCACGCTTTTTTCACGTCAGTTTGGGTGACTTGTGTGAATCGTGCAGATCCGAAGAGTTTTTTAGGAGGGGGGGGGGGGGGGGGGGGGTGAGAGGGTCTGATTATAATTTAACCAACAGTAATTCTGGATTGCGTCCACCAAGTAAATAGGAAATAAGCGAATCAGAACACTGCGCGCCAAACCAGCAGTATGTGCGCAAGCGTGAACCACTAGTGTTTCTGTCTCACTCTCACTCTGGAAGTCTGGATCTGCCACTGCATTACATTTCTCTCTGCGTGGCGTGGAGTGTCCGTTTTTATGTCGGCTCTCATGTTAACTGGTTAGAGCTTGTGTTAGAGCACAATGCCTGCGTGACACACACACACTTCTCCAGCCGCGCCGAAACCGCGTGCTAGAAATAGAACCGCAACCGACGCCTATTTTTCACGCAACACGCAAGAGTGTTGGAAGTTTTCAGACAAAATAGAAGGTGCAAATACATATTAATAAATTACATTTTGATGCTTGAAAGTCTCTCGGTTTTTGACAAATGCATATAATTGTAATTTAAAAAATAGGCCTAATTATCGATTTTCAAATATTGCCCGTCAATAGGCCTACAGAACGAAATATTCTGTAGCCTATTTTGCCGTCAATACTGCCGACGTTGTCTTTGATGTATCAGGCTATACATATTATGTTTAACATCCAAATGTAGATGGTCTGTCGGCGCACAGAGCCACGCAGTCACAGACAGCACGTGAACACCGAATTCCCTTTTCTTTCTTATCTATTTGTGTTTGAACAGACATGTGCACGAAAAAATAAGCCAGTGTCCGTCTCAACGAGTTTCCCCGTAAACGCAGTCAAAATAAAACGGATGCGTGTCATTACTGGTATTAGATACGTGCATTCGTCTTAAAGGGACAGCACCCAATATACCTGCAGCTGTTTGTGTCACCAAAGTTAATCAAACAACAAAAGAGAAAGAGAAAAATCACGTTTTGTCAAAAGATAAACTGTATTAATACTTAATACAGTTAATTTACCTGAAAAACATAAAGCACTGCTTTATTTCTTGTGTATTTGTGTTTTATTGTATTTATATTTGTATTTTGTTTATTAGTTTCTATGCAAATGCACTAGGCCTACCCTACACAATTACCCCAATCATGCTAGAATTATTAATTCTTTACAAAAAGAGCTATTCAAATCATCAGGTGAAATTGTTTTCAGGAAGTAGCAGTAAAGCAAGAAGAAGAAGTGCAAGATAGTTTTTCTAAATTTCATTTGACTCTATGTGCCTATAGGGGTGGGTTGGGGATGGTGGCAATGTAGTATCTGGATATTTGCCGCGGGACGAGGGCTTCGATTACCTCTCTCTTTTTTGACCATACATGTGTTTGCACCCCTGCTATTGGGCTTTCTTCTGTGCAACTTTACACGTTTCACAGAAATCTTTACATCAGAAATATTAATTATTAGTCTGCCACAGCCTGTTTTATTTAGCTGTGCGGAGTTATCTGTGTGGTGAAGCTGCGCTTGACAGCGCCGAGCGGGAGAGGCTCACTGACGAATGTTCAGTCAGCAGTCAGAACTTTTCTTTTAGACGCTCCGTTTTGCCACGGGATGGTGATTGGAAATACTGTAATGCCAATCGGCTGAGGGTGGGTACCGATGATGGTGAAATACATTTTTACTGAAACTGTAATCATAGCCGCGACCCGCGAGAATGAGACAGATGATTGACAGGACGATAGCGGAGGCAATTAAAGGCGCAAGATCACTTATGTTAACAAAAACATAAATAAAAAAGTGTTTAATATAAGTGACTTTGTCTTTGTTTTATTGTTTTTGTTGTTTTTAATCAAATAACTGTGAACCACAAACTGAGCCTTCGTTTTAAAGGGCAATTTCCAAATATATTTTATTTGTTATAATAGGCCTATGGGTATATATATGGGTATGTATAATACAGCATAAATAAAAACAAACACACGTAATATGTATGCCTATAGGCAAAACACCACAGTTTTTTGGTTTTGTTTGTGTGAACTTTTATCCCCAACCATATTTCTTCATGGGCTCCACGCCAGGGGTCACGCTCAGCACCCCTACTTCCCATGGTACTAACTGTAATTAACATTATGCTGACCCAGTTTATATGTAAAATCTTTGGTATATGTAATCTATATGTAATATCTAAAAACACTTTACAGTGTGATGGAAATAAACTTTGCTTAAAGCGTGTTGTATATCACCATAGATTTATTGACACCCTTCTATCTGTGTTGTATACTGTAATAGACAATTGTCCTGCAGAATGGTGAGGTTTTTTGTAAGAAAAACATTGCGAGCAAATGTCGAATTGTTGTTTGAAATATAAATCAACAACGTAAGAGGCTTTAGGCTGTCTGATTAACTCTGTATGAACAAACACCCAGCTTTGCAGTAGGTGACACAGAAGCAGCATCTGACCCTGCATTTAGATGTACATTACACACTGTCTAATGCAGCTCAAAGGAGGCACTGTGAATTTGCATAGCAATTTCATTCTAAGAGGCTATTAAATGTGAAGTGACAATGTGATGAAGTGATGAAACAATACTTTCAATATATAAAAAAAAACACCAGTAGTTGGTGGCAAGTCAGCCTGATAATGATTGAATACCAATTTACTCATTTAGGCTCACAATAAGCAGATTACATAATTATACCATAAAAAAAAAAAAAAAAAAAAAATAATAATAATATATATATATATATATATATATATATATATATATATATATATATATATATATATATATATACAGTATGTGTGTGTGTGTAAAGGCAGGATCACTTACTGGAGGAACCCAAACGGAAGTCCAGTCCTGCTGTATAATCAAACAATAAAAACTAGAGACAATGCATGCCATCAAGAACATTTATTGATTCCACAGGAACTTGATCCAGTTTCCCCCATTTTTACTAATAACTACTTTGTGTTAATTCAGAGGACAGTAAGGCAAACTATTAAGCATGAACTCGAACAGGATCAATTAAGATTTTCAAAGCATTTTGGAACTCTTCTTGGTGGAAATTGACAGCACGTTCAAAAAGAGATGAAATGTCAGGACACTGCATAGAAAACTGCCTCTCCACAGCATCCTGGTCCTCTGGTGACTGAAATGGATTCTCCCCAAAAGGTGAAACTCATTGAAACACTGAATTGAAAATTAAACAATATTTTTAGTTGCGTCCAGGGCACTGGAGAGACCCGCAGCCTCAGTGATGTTGTACTCTTCAGAGTGGCATTTAGGGCACTGTGTAGATGTTGCCTCCCATTGGTTGATGCACAGCTTGCACCCCATAATGCTATGCAGCATGATGCATTATCTCTTTTTGAACGTGCTGTCAATTTCCACATATATTTATATATATATATTATTATTATTAGGGCCCGAGCACCGATGGTGAGAGGACCCTATTGTTTTTGCTCCGTTTCTTCTTCTTCTTCTTCTTCTTCTTCTTCTTCTTCTTCTTCTTCTTCTTCTTCTTCTTCTTCTCCAAAGTGAATCGCTTTTTAGAGGGCCTAAACATGCTCGAAAACTCATGAAACTTTGCACACGCTTCAGAAGTGGTGAAAATTTACGTGTGATATGGTTTTCAAAATTGGGGGGGGGGGCAAATTCGGTAAATTATTGCCCCCACATTTTGCCCCGGCTCTAGGTTTCACGTACAGGTATGAAATTTGGTACATACATGTAATGACTGAAGAATTAAAATTTAAGAATATGTTTTCAGATATGCTTCCTTCTTCTTCTTCTTCTTCTTCTTCTTCTTTGATCCCTAGCTGGCGCTTGGTCTGGATTGGCTCAAGTCCGTACGCTGCTGTGGGTGCCAATGGTTGTCGAATCTCATTTACGAGGCGTTTCCATGCGGGACGATCCAAGGCGGTCGTTCTGGTGTCAAGGATATTTAGTATACGATTCCTGATGTCCTCCTCAACCTGTTTGTGCCACGTTTTCTTTGGTGCCGTTTGCTGGATTCTCCACTGGGAGGGTCGGTCATGCCAGAGGAGTTGGTGTGGTAGTCGGCTCCCACTCATTCTGCAGACATGACCAAACCATCGCAGTCGTCGTTTTTGGATTTGTTCCTCGATCAGAGGTTGTTGTTGGCATCTGCACCGGATGTCCTCATTTCGAAGGCAATCTCGAAGTGATACTCGCAAGATCTGGCGCAGGCATCGCATTTGGAAAACTTAGAGTTTGTTGAGGTCCGCCTTCAGCACCGTCCACGTTTCGGATCCGTAGAGTAGAATCGGCAAGATCAGCGTCCGGAACAGGCGAACCTTGGTGATAGAAACATTGGTTCGCTTCCACAGACACCACTTTAGCGAGGCGAATGCTGCGGTTGCTTGGCCAATTCGACTGTGGGTCTCCGCCGTAGACGCAACTCTCCTCTCTTCAATCAGTGAGCCCAGGTATTTGAACTTCTGAACTTGCTCAATCTGGATGCCGTCGAGGTTGACGTCGGCCGGCGATCCATCTGTTGTCAGTACCTTCGTTTTGTCAACATTAATTTTTAAATCATATGATTGGGCAACGCCGGCGATCTCGTAGAGAATGTCCGTTGCTTCGGCATCATCCTCGGCCAGCACGCCACTGTCGTCGGCAAACATAAGATCCGTTACTGATGAGCCATTTTCGTCGAACTGGACTCCTCGCCTACCCTCGAAGACTTTCCTCATTATTGCGTCGACAACGATGTTGAAGAGCAATGGTGAGGCGACGTCTCCCTGGCGTACTCCAGTGTGGATGGTAAGTTCAGCAGATAGTTCGTTTCGGATGCGTATTTGGCTTGACGATCCATTGTAGTTTTCCTGCAGGAGCTTGATGACTTTCGATAGGATGTGCTCGGTCTCCAGCGTCGTCCAAAGTGCTTGCCAATCGACGCAGTCGAAGGCGGATCTAAAGTCGATAAAGACGATGACCGTCCGCTTTCCACATCGAATTCGCTCCTCCATCACCTGGCGGAGACTGAATATTTGGTCACAGCACCCCCGTTGTGGTCTAAAGCCGGATTGCTCCTCTCTACTCGTTTGCTCACGGTGTTTCTGCAGGCGTGCTTGGATAACTTTCATGAAGACCTTGCCGACGACTGAGAGTAGACTAATGCCATGGTAGTTTTGGCATTCCCGATTGTCGCCTTTCTTAAAGATCGGAATGATGATGGCCTTTTTCCATGTCGTTGGTATTTTCTCCGTACGCCAGATGTTTTGCAGGAGAAGGTGTACTCGCTGGAGAAGAACATCTCCACCAGCCTTGATCGCTTCTGTGGTAATCGCGTCCACACCAGGCGCTTTGCTTCCTTACATAACATCACGGTGAAGAATACTGATTTTAGCATTTGAGGTTTTAATTTAGATATAAGTATATATATTAGTATATAAACTGAGAAAGTGATTATTGAGTTTACAGCAAGATATTCCTGCCCGACCTGTTTTTTCCTTTGTAAGTTAAATGAGTCAGATCACGGAGACGCTAACCTATTGTCTTTAATGGCTCTTGGAGCAAGAACCACAGTCCAGACGTTGAATCGTTTGGCTGATTGGATTAGCACATATGCATTTGAGTGGTTATGCTGATTGGATTGAGACTGCCGGTCTGGGGGGGGGGGGTTCCTTAACCTGTACTCATTTACATGCTTTGTTTGAATTTGTCTCCACCTTCAAAAGTCCCTCCTCCTAAAATGCCTATAAGACACCATGTAAAGTTATGTTACATTAGACTGTTTGGAAGAAATGCAGCAACGTCCTTAATAAAGAATATAACTTCTTGAACGTATCCCAAACGTCTCCTGGTTTTGCTGAAAAAGTTTACAACATGACCCAATACCTACAAAAAAGTTTCTCTGAGCATGGCCCTAAACACAACAGGAAGTCAGCTATTTTGAACTTCCTCTCAGATTTTGGGCAGTTTTTGCCATTTCCTGATGTTGTACTTTAATGAACTCCTCCTACAGTTTTGATCTGATCCTCTTCAAATTTGGTGAGTGTAATCTTAAGACCTTTGTGACGTTAAATTGCGAAGATCTTGAGTTTTCGTCGAAGGGTGTGCCCTCGACGGCCTGACAAATGTACACCCAATTGCGGCCTTTTGGTGATATATGCATGATCAGATAAGTTCTCTGTCAATACTGCTTGCAGTTCCGATGTTGCTAGGCAACCACAGACAGCCTGCAGTAACTCAGGCATACGATGTCCAATCTACCCCTAACTTCATTTGTTTGATAAGAGTCCTGTCCTGAACACATGACCGTGCTCATATTCCGTTATAGTACAGTAATAGCGCCACCTGCTGGTAGCAGGAAGTGTGGCAAATACAAATTACTTTTACAAGTAAGTGTGGCAAAGACAAATTACTTTGACATAGTCCTCCTATATTTACATACTGCCCACCGTGCTCTGTTTTCCTAAAGGCGCCGGGTGGCGGCGGCACGTGTGCGAGGGCCCTTTTCATCGCTGAAAAAGCGAAAAAACTAATAAAGGGGCCGTTTTCTCGTTTCTGCTTATTTCATTTCAAATTGGAAACAAACTATCAAAACGTACACAGACCGATAAAGTCTGTATGGTGCCCTGGTGGCCTGTATACAGTAGCCAGCACAAATCTCAAACGTGATTTATCATTTACAATATATATTGTTACATTAAGCACCAACACTTCAAAAGAATTATATTTGCCACTAGACTTCTCAGTAATTCTGAAAATATTACTATAAATTACAGCAACACCTCCCCCTTTGCCTTTCAGACAAGGTTCATGTTTATAACAGTAATCTTGCGGGGTGGACTCATTTAAAGTCATGCAATCGTTTGGTTTTAGCCAGGTTTCTGTCAAACACAGCACATCTAGGTTATAGTCTGTAATCATATCATTAACAATAAGTGTTTTTGAAGTAAGGGATCAAATATTCATATTGAGTGAGGACAATCTACTAAGTATCTCATCACTCCTGCGAACAGGAAGGGAGCCAGAGCAAATTACAGTGCCTGACATCATACTTGCGAGTTCACACACCTCTTTAGCGTTAATTATAGTGATCTCTGTCACCACTGTTGTAGTTCTGGTACGTTTCTGTTTATTAAATTCCTGTTGTTCACTTCATCCTGTCTGCTTCGTGCCTCATGCAGCCAAAACGTGACATCAACTTGTTCTAACCCAAACCCAACCAGTCTACTAATACTTTACTAACCATCAAATTAAAGTAGCTATAACTGGATAAATTGATTTTAGTCCTGTCTTAATTTGCATTGCCTCTTTTATCATTGATATGATGAAATAAAAACTAGGTAAAAATTAATTTTATCATTTTGCATTGATTCTAAACATCTTAATATGGGTCCAATATGATAGGTCAATTTCTTGTGTTGCTAACTGAAAATAAGCTGAACCTGAAATCGTACTCGATTACTAACGTAACCTCGGTTCTCTCTAGAAGAGGGAACGAGTACTGCGTCTTAGCTAAGACGCTATGGGAAAAGACCTCTTTTCACGAAATACTGAAGCCAAAAAATTATCCTTAATTTTGTATTATTGTAAAGCGCGTTGCAGCAGCACGCGGCCATAGGCGAGACGGCTCGCTCGCTCATTGGCTGCTCTGCGGCAACTGCATTAGCCTATCGAGCGAGGCCTGAAGTGACGTCAGGCCAATGAGGGTGCTTCGCGCCCTCTGTGCCACTTCCCGCCGAAAGGGGTGTGGCTTAGCCCTATAAAGGGAGCTCGAGAAGGATGATCTAATTTTTCATCGTCGAAGCGAACCAGAGTGGATCGCACGCACGGCAGGGAACGCAGTACTTGTTCCCTCTTCTAGAGAGAACCGAGGTTACGTTAGTAACTGAGTACGTTCTCTTACGAGAGGTCTCTCGTACTGCGTCTTAGCTAAGACGCTATGGGACCCATTGTAAAACGCTGTGCGTGCTGGGATCAGACACTAATAAACCTGGAAGCGAAGCCCAGGATCTAAAGTGCACAATCACCAGAGGGACTCACAGAGAGTCCTGGAACAGGAAGGGGGGGGGGTTCCCTCTGTCCCACATATAGCAGCATCCGTAGACGCGATAACGTGACATCACATAGACAAGGCGGGTAGCCTGACTAATGTGGAAAATGCGGGTCTTACGCCATACTGCCCATAGTATAATAGTCGGCTGCGCACAGCGCTCACGATCTCAGCGTCGTAATCAGACAGAACTGATTCGTTAGACCGACAGTAGCTTAGCCTGCAAGGCGGGAACCTCAAGGTTATAAAACCTTATGAATGTAGACGGCGAGGCCCAGCCCACTGCCATACATATGTCCCGTAAGGAAATCCCGCTAGACCAAGCCCACGGAGAGGCGACGCCTCTCGTGGAGTGCGCTCTGACACCCAATGGGCACTGTAAGCCCTTTGCAGTGTAAGCCAGTGCTATGGCGTCAACTATCCATCTGAATAGGCCTTGTCTCGAAACAGCCAGTCCCTTGGAACGTCCACTGAACGAGACAAATAGCTGCCCAGTCTGTCGAAAAACAGACGAGCGAGACACATAAGCTCTTAGTGCCCTAACTGGACAAAGAACGCTTGCGTCTCCTTCCTCGCCCGACACCGGCAGGGCAGACAGGGAAATGACCTGAGCCCGAAACGGTGTGTTGAGGGATTTTGGAACGTAACCATGCTTAGGTTTGAGTATGACTCTTGAGTCGTTTGGCCCAAACTCCAAGCACGTCGCGCTCACAGAGAGCGCGTGCAGGTCACCCACACGCTTCACTGAAGCGAGAGCCAGCAAAAACACTGTTTTGAAAGACAGATGTTTGAGGCTATTTGTTTGGATGGGCTCGAAAGAATCACCTTTCATGGCTTCCAAAAATGTAGAGAGGTCCCACATAGGGACTGAAGGAGGCCTGGGAGGATTCAGCCTCCTAGCTCCCCCGAGGAAGCGGATGACTAAATCGTTCCTTCCTATTGACTGACCGACCGTTGCGTTATAGAACGCTGCGATAGCCGCCACATAGACTTTGAGCGTGGAAGGGGCTCTGCCCTTATCCAACAGCTCTTGCAGGTAGGAGAGAACCTCCGTCACCCTACAGTCGGAGGGTTAGAAACCCCAAGCTGTGCACCAGCTTGGGAATACCGACCACTTTGAGGCGTAGAGACGTCTGGTAGACAGAGCTCTAGCCTGAGTGATAGTGTTCAGCACTCCCACTGAGAGATCAGCGGGTACCCGTTGAGCGCCCACACGTGGAGGGACCACAATTTCGGGTGAGGGTGCCAAATCGAACCCCTGGCCTGAGAGAGGAGGTCCCTCCTCAAATGGCACTGGCCATGGGGCAGTGTCTGCTAACTGCATCAGAACTGGGAACCAAGGTTGGTTCTCCCAGAACGGTGCTACAAACAGCACTGAGCATTTCGTTTCCCTGATCCGTTCTATCACCTGAGGCAGGAGTGAGACGGGGGGAAAGCGTAGAGCGGACAGCGCGGCCACGTTTGGGACAGCGCGCTCTCGCTCTTGGTAAGAACACGGGGCAGTGAGCGTTTTCGTGAGACGCGAACAGGTCTACATCCGCTCTGCCGAATCTCTCCCACAACAGTCTGTGGGTGTAGAGACCATTCGCCCGTAGGAATGTTGTTCCTGGACAGCCTGTCTGGTCCCAAGTTCTGGAGCCCAGGCACATGCACTGCTCTCAGCGAGCGCAAGTTGCGCTGAGCCCATACCAGGAGGCGTTCCGCCAGCCTGTATAAGTTTCGGGATCTGAGACCGCCCTGGCGATTTATGCAGGACACCACAGACATATTGTCCGAGCGGACTAGGACGTGGTGTCCTTTTATTTGGGGACGAAAACGCGTCAGCGCGTTGTCCACTGCCAGCATTTCTAGGCAGTTGATATGTTGGAGCTTCTCCAGTTCTGACCACTGGCCAAAGAACGGTCTCCCATCGAGCAGCGCTCCCCATCCCGAGGTGGAGGCGTCTGTCGACACCACTTTCACTCTCGAGGAAGTCCCCAGGCTTACACCTGACTGGTACCAGTCGCTTGCTTTCCAAGGTTTCAGAGCTGTAACACAACTCTGATTGACCTTGAGACGCAGCTGACCGGATGCCCACGCTCTGCGCGGTACTCGCGCCATCAACCAGAACTGCAGAGGACGCATGCGGAGCAGGCCCAGCTGGAGAACTGCTGATGCTGAGGCCATAAGACCGAGCATCCGTTGAAACATTTTGAGCGTGATGGTCGCGCCGCAGCGGAAAGAGCTCGCTGCGCGCTGAATGCCTAGCACGCGCTGTGGTGACAGAACGCGCTATCATAGACTGTGAGTCCAGAACTGTGCCCAGAAACGATATCGTTTGACTGGGGTTCAGAGAGCTCTTCGCCCAGTTGATTCTGAGACCGAGATTCTCGAGGTATTCGAGTAAAATGGTCCTGTGCTCCACGAGCTCTGATCGTGATTGAGCTAGAATCAGCCAGTCGTCCAAATAGTTCAGCACTCGCATGCCTCGGAATCTGAGAGGCGCGAGCGCTGCGTCCATGCACCTCGTAAATGTACGGGGCGCTAGGGACAGGCCGAACGGCAGGACTGTGCACTGGTATGCCTGGCCCTCGAAGGCAAATCTCAAGTATCGCCTGTGACGTGACGCTATTTGTATTTGAAAATACGCGTCCTTCAGATCTATCGACATAAACCAGTCTCCTCGGCGAATATGCGCGAGGATTTTTCTGGTCGTGAGCATTTTGAAACTGCGTTTCGCTAATGCTTTGTTCAGCTGTCTTAGATCCAGTATGGGTCTGAGACCCCCGTCTTTTTTGGGAACCAGGAAGTATCTGCTGTACAGCCCCCCTTCGCTTTGAGCTTGAGATAAAGGCTCTATAGCCCCTTTGCTCATCAGTTTTGATATTTCTGCACGAAGTAGGTGTGCTACTTCCGAATTCACCGTAGTTTCGACTCGCGATGTAAAGCGGCGAGGACGGCGACAAAACTGTAGCGAGTAGCCTCTCTTTATAATGTCTAGCACCCAATCCGAAACCCCTGGAAGAGCTGCCCATGCATCTGCATGGTAGGCTAAAGGTTGGATGCGAAGCACGCTCTGGTCGCTGGGCGACACAAGTGCTTCGGTGTGCTGTAACATAGGCGTCATACCTGTGACATCTGAGGCGGGGAGCGCGCTGATCACAGCGGGCAGAATGCTCGCGCTCGACCACAGGACTCAGGACCCGTAGGACTCACGATGTCTGTGAGTAAGTGTGGGCGCGGTGGAGTGGGCACATTTACTGCTGCGGGCGCGCTGTCTGCCTGAGCAGAGCGAGCGCACACAGGTTTTGTTTCACAGAAACCGTGGCATTTGCAGAACATAGTGTTCGTGGGCACTGAGGCAGTGGGCACGTTTACTATGTTGAATGCGCGATTGACCTGAGTCGATTCTATGAGCGCGGGCCCTGTGAAGGGCTGTGCTTGTGCGTAGGGATGGGCACTGGACAGTGGGCATCTGCTCTACACTTGAAGCACCATCGGCCGTGGCCGGGATTTTTTTTTTTTTTTTTTTTTGAAGCGCGCTCTGCTCGTTTGGCGGCAGAGGCGCTCAACCCTGCTGCGGTGCTTAACCGAGCAAGGGAGGGCTGGGCGAGTCCCGTGGGACATATAATGTCTGTGAGTGAAAGTGGGCGCGGAGAGCGGGCACATTCACTGCAGTGAGCGCACTGTCTGCCTGAGCAGAGCAAATGCACACAGGTTTCATTACAGAAACCATGAGACATGCAAAACATGGTGTTTGCCATGTTGTGTGCGCGATCGACCTGAGTCGAATTTATGAGCGCGGGCCCTATGTGAAGGGCTGTGCTTGTGTGCAGGGATGGGCACTAGGCAGTGGGCATCTTCTCTACACATATAGCACCATCGGCCGTGGCCGGGACACCAGAAAATACATCCCATGGGATTTATCTGGGTAGCCGTAAAAGGCTTTTGTGTGCAGGCAAGCGGGCTTGTACACTGCAGAATACACTGGAACAGTCACATTTCTTGGAACTGAACGAGCGACGGGCTTCGGTGGAAGTCCGGCCAAGCTGGGGCTCGGACACCGGCGCTTTCCTAGGCGTGCTAGGATGGCTTTGTGCTTCACCGTAATCCCTGGCCGTGGCCCACACGGAGCGGGGCGGCGGCTAGTCGAGCGCGGGTTGTACCACGTGCTCGTCGGCTGCAAAATACACATCTGCAGTGGCCTCTCAGGGCACTGACAGAGTGATTTGCATTTGGTGGCAAAAATATTTCGAACCCGGGTCGGCCGCGCGAAAGCCTGGGAATCTACCACTGGGCCACAGTGAAGACATATATGCATTCAGTCAGCGCGGGTATTATCCGCACTGGCGTTTGTTTGCAGGCATGTAGCACAACATGTTTGTAGCACAACATGCAATACTGACATTTTCAGATGCC
This sequence comes from Vimba vimba, assembly GCA_022828995.1. Lineage (NCBI taxonomy): Eukaryota > Metazoa > Chordata > Actinopteri > Cypriniformes > Leuciscidae > Vimba > Vimba vimba. The sequence goes on along the minus strand of CM040829.1, from coordinate 29,774,653 downwards.
TGAAAAGTGCCAGAAAGTGAGAAGAGTGGAAATCGCCCGGTTTTCAGCGGGGCTAAAAACACTCTATTCTCCTTTCGCCAGTGACGCACGGGAACCGTAGAGCGGTGTTCGGTTGCAGGCAAGCGGGTACTACGCGCTTGCTGGCTGCAAAATGCACCTCCACAGTCGCTCTCAGGGGACTGACAGAGCAAGCATTGGCGGCATAAATATATGCCGCTAGACCGGGATTCGAACTCCGGTCTCCCGTGCGAAAAACCTATGATTTCACCACTGAGCCACAGGGGAAACACACAGTCTTTCGGATGCGCTGAGCGTCAATATGTATTCTTTGGGGTTTGCTGGCAGGCGTGCGTGTATGTCACAGACTCGCTTGCGGCAATATGATATTTCCAGTCGCCTAATCAGGGAACTGAGAAATGTGAGGGGAAAAAAGGGCAGTCTGGCCACAGCGAGACTAAGAACACTTTTTTCTCTTTTCGGTGAATGACGCGCGCGGGGGCAGGGTAGTTTTTCTTGTAACGTAAAGAAAAAACTAACCCCATCCGCGGAGGAGGAGCAGCCTCGCAGAAGAATGCCAGGTGAGTTCTCAAAGTCACCATAGGCAATCGGCTCGGAGTGAGGGCGGCGCCGTCAGCGAGCGTGAGAGTTGCGTGATCCTCTCGGAAAGGGGGGGCGTCTTGAAAAAGACACCCAGCTCTTTTAGTGTTAAATGGTACATACACATACACAAAACACAGCTAGAGAGAAGGATATAGGCGCCGGATAGCGCAGCGGGAACGGCAGTGGAAGGCGGCGTGGGCCAGCAGCTTCTGGAGTGGCTCGTCCCGCTGAAGGTGCTTTCTCAGACGGCGTGCGGCTTCTTCCCGTGATCCAGCGATGCGTGAGCTTCGCTGAAGAGATGAAAAAATTAGTGGATCAGCCTTCTCGAGCTCCCTTTATAGGGCTAAGCCACACCCCTTTCGGCGGGAAGTGGCACAGAGGGCGCGAAGCGTAGTGAATGAACGTTCAAATGCAAATTAAGTCAATTTAAATTGACAAGACAAAGTGGTTTTCCTTAAGACCATTTTTAAGACAATAGTTGAGAACCTAAAAATCTGAATGCATTGAGTCTTTAAATTTTCTCAACAATTCCTTTTTATACAGTGTGTGAAAAGACTGTGATCCAGTCAGATCTGGTCTGAGGTGCAGCAACATAGTGGTTCGAATTTCTGGATACTTTGGATATACTGGAATACCTGTTTGACATGGAGAAGCTCAGGGTGAAACCCACATCACCTGTCTCAACATGTTCCGTTCTTGGAAACAAAAATATTCCTGTTCATTATTTTACTTCATTATATTTTTGTTCATAGTCAATGTTTTTAAGGTACGTGTGTTAAACACATGAGGCTTATTTACCACTATGTTGATATATTGTCGGTTCTTCTAATAGTAAAACAAACAATATCTAGAAATGAACTACAAATTTAAATTTGTAGCTCAATTGCTAAACAAAAGAAGTGTAGAAGACCTTCCTTGATAAGACTTTACTGGCTGAATAAAATATGTAGCATTTTTATGAATGAATACATTTCCTGTATCTCCTTACTAGCAATGCCACAGTCATTGATTCCAGGGAATGTATGAACTGATAAAAATGTATGGTTAAATGCAATGTAATTCACTTTTAATAACAATGTCTGCCAAATGTATAAATATAAATATAAATGACAATGTTTAAAAGATCTCAGAAATCTTAATGCATCCTTTTTCTGTGATGTTTGAACCATTTTCAACAATTAAACAGAAGAGTGTTATTCACAGATAACAGATGGAATCAAGTTCAAACTCGTTGCATGACGTTAAACCTGACGCACAACATGAGAAGGGAGACGGTAAATCTGGGACAACCATTGTGATGAGAGTGCTGGATGGCAGAAAAAAAAAAAGGCTTTTATGCATATCCACACTAAATCATATAAGTCAAGTCAAGTCACATTTATTTATATAGTGCTTTTTACAATACAGATTGTTTCAAAGCATGCTTTACAGAGATAACAGGAAAATAATAAAAAAGTTTGTCCCCAGAAGAAAATAGTGTCACAGTCCAGCTTAAGTAAGTTCAATGAAGTTTCATTTTTGTTGTAAAAAAGTTATTAATTTAGTTAATTTATATATATAGCCGCACTGGAGAAAACCGTGATGTCATCGTCAAGCTCAGTTCAGATCTCATATAATGGTGTCAATGCAGGCAGATCAATATTATTGTTGAATATTAAATTAAATGTTAAATTTAACATTTAATGTAACAGTTCAAATGTGAACATTTGCAACATTTTTGCCCCCAAGAAATGCAGTTCATATCACACAAATTAATATTAAAGTGGCAGATGGGGTAAGTTGTCTCAATGGGATGATACAGAACTGCACATACATGTACACTAATTATTTATTATTGCAATTACAATCCGAAATCCAAAATTAAGCTGTTTTTTCTTGCAGAAAAAAAAAAAAAAAAAAAAAAAAACGGTTTTGAAATGGTGATTTTGGACCTAATATTCAGTTTTTACTTTTCTTTTCTGTAATCCATTTCTCTGTCTTTACTCAGAATTTTCTGAATTATATTTCACATTAAAGAAGTTCCATTCATAAATTACGGCTGTTCTATAGCAGTAATGGCACTGAACACATATTAAAACAGACTTATATGATTTAGTGTGGATAAATGTATAAAAGACTTTCTTTCTGCCATCCAGCACTCTCATCATCACAATGTTTGTCCCAGGTTGTCTCTCTTCTCATGTTGTGTGTCAGGTTTAACGTCATGCAACGAGTTTGAACTTGATTCTATCTGTTCTATCTTGATTCTATCTGTTCTATCTGTGAAAAACACTCTTCTGTTGAATAAAAGAAAAATGAACACTTTGCAGTTTCGAATGATGCCCTACTCTTATCTATATGACCAAAATGACGGAGTATATGTTTTTATGTTTCCTCTGTTCGATCGCACCGGCGCCTCACGCGCACACAACATATTCCAGCATTGCAAACTTGACATCGCAGCATGTTCATTATCAAATTAAAATATTCAGCCTAACATATAAAACATTACACTGCTCAGTTTAAATAGTCAGTAGTACAATTCGTGCCATTCAGCGTGGGCTGAACGCACATGTGAAGAGGATTATTTTTTTCTGTCGATATTGGGAGTGAAGTAGGCCTACAAAGCCTATAGCCTAATAAATAACAGTTCAGCACTCAAATACATCGTGAATATGGAAACATTTGGATTTGAATGAGCCCAACGCCGGTTAATTTCAGTTTAGCTTGAAATTATTTCGTTTTGGCTTGTTTATAGTTACTTATATTTTTTCATTCTTGATCTGAATACTGTTAAATTGAAAGGATATGTTGTGGAGTGAGGGGAACTAAAATAGCCTATAGCTAATTTTTTTTAAAAAAGATTTAAAAAAAAGGTCGCTCTTAAAAAAGTTTGAAAACCGGTCTAGAGTGTCTGTATGGTGTGCACATATATTTTTTTATAAATCCCAATATGTGTGTAGAAAATTGCATATGCACATTTCAATTCCTTTTTTTTGGCGCAAACGCCATATTGATACCTCTTTCACATCTTCTTGCACCTGAACGGACACATGCACACAAAATTATATTAAAATACCCTTCGTGCCAGAAAACAGTTGGTTATGTCTTACAGTTTTTTCCAGTTGCTAACACACAAAAATGACATGCACAGCACAATTATTTAAACTGACACACAGAGAGCAAAACATCATCTCAAGTCTCCAAAAGTCTAAACACATTTTCTGCTTTACACACATTTTGCAAATTAAAATGGCACTTTTTAAATGCACTGTTCTCTGCATAACACACAACAATCTGACATAAAGTCACATGTTTGCCATTTCAAAACACTGCTATTCAAAATTACACTACATGAGCTAATTGGCCAATACATGTGTCACCTGGCCAAACACCTCAATGGTTAATTGTTAACACTTCAATCTTTTTCAGTTTACTGTTTTTTGTGAGCATATTTTTGTTCAGTCCAATGTAAATATACTTGTTTGGTGAAAAATTAAAAAATAAATGTTTCAACAGCATGTGTGTGTATCTGCAAATATTTCTGTGCATGTGAACAAACTGAAGAATTTTCTATAATTTGAACTATGTTAGTATTGTGGCAAAGCATACTACAGATGAGAGTGCTTTTCATTATGCCCAACAGTGTGTGTTTGCTGGTTAGACAAAAATCTGGTAATATGAATTAAGTGTGTGCCATTTCGTGCAAAAGTTTGATTTTGATAATGCTATATGTAGTTTTGGTTGCAGTGCTTCATTTTGCAGGATATATTAGGTATTTTGCAGTTTGGGTGTGTGGTTTTGTGAATTGTGTTAAGTATTTTGATAAAACCAGCCTAGTTTGCAAAATTGTGTGTTATCAATTGGGAAAAACTGTAAGTGAACTTAAACTGTTGAGAAAGAAACTGGATGTGTGTCATTATGTTGGATCCGTGCATTAGGTCTTAAAGGGACAGCAGCCTATAAATACCTGCTGCTGTTTATGGCATTAATGTCTACCAAACAAAAAAAGGAAGCTTTAGCAAAGATTAGTCTATATTTAATTTATTCAGTGAACCCTGCAGTGTTATTTTACATTTATTACATTTCTGTACCTGAATACTGCTGTTAGACTTTACTTTATTTGTAACTTTGTAATATTTATCAAGTGTATTTGTTCTTATTTTTTTACTGACTGTTTACTTCTTTTCAATAATGTTTGATTTTTTTTTGCTGATCTGAAAAATTATCCGATCAGTGAATTTTGTGATCTGTTAAGCATGATGTTCAAGTGCATAATTATCTCTTTTCTTGAGAACCAAAAGACCACATTATTTTTTAATGACAAGATACACCAATCTGTTCTCAAGTTCAATAAATGCACAACCAGTGTGGTTTATGGCCAGACAGAGCAAATCAAATCAAAACATTTTCCATAAATGTAAAATTGGGGGATTTTGAACATTTAAAAAAATGAAAAATGAATGAAGTAATGCTGTACAGTCAGCACAATGCATGTTTCAGGTCTTTGTTTTATGCTTTAGCTCATATCTGTTTATATAACTCTCTCAACTGTACTCTTGATTTTGTGCACACAATGAAGAAGTAATGTTGATGAGGATTCTGGTTTTACAACAACTAACCTGCACATAGGTGAACTCCCTTAGCTGGGTGTTTACATTCCAATTTTTATCAAATGCATCTCTTGAATTGCACCCAAACGTGTCTAAGTATAAGTATACCTTTACCATCACAGTTAATGAAAAGGTTTTTCTATTACAGTTTTTCTCAATTGTTTACACACAAATACTGGTACTTGAGACACAATGACCACAACATGTAACTCATTCACCAACGCCATAAACCAATTCTGCTAAACTACAAGCACAATTCCTGCTTTACACTCAAATTGCAGTTCTAAAACACATCTTTTTCAAAACACTACACACAATTCTCTGCTTTTGGCACAATTTTCATGCAGAAAATCTCTTGTTTTCACAAGGAACACACTGCCATTCAAATATGCACACTGATTCATCACATGGGCAAACACTCGTCACACAGTTTTACAATTAGAAATCAGAGCTTTAGCATAAAAGAGCAACAGGTGAGCTCTTCAATGGAACAATGGCATTTAACATTGGATTTTTTTATTTTTTTTCTGTAACTGTATACAGTCAATTCTTCTGTTGTTTTGTATGTAGACCACTGTATGTACAACTTTGTGTTGGTTGGGATGTACACTGTGTACATTGTTTTTGTGGGAAAAATACAACACACTTATGTACACTCACCTAAAGGATTATTAGGAACACCTGTTCAATTTCTCATTAATGCAATTATCTAATCAACCAATCACATGGCAGTTGCTTCAATGCATTTAGGGGTGTGGTCCTGGTCAAGACAATCTCCTGAACTCCAAACTGAATGTCAGAATGGGAAAGAAAGGTGATTTAAGCAATTTTGAGCGTGGCATGGTTGTTGGTGCCAGACGGGCCGGTCTGAGTATTTCACAATCTGCTCAGTTACTGGGATTTTCACGCACAACCATTTCTAGGGTTTACAAAGAATGGTGTGAAAAGGGAAAAACATCCAGTATGCGGCAGTCCTGTGGGCGAAAATGCCTTGTTGATGCTAGAGGTCAGAGGAGAATGGGCCGACTGATTCAAGCTGATAGAAGAGCAACTTTGTCTGAAATAACCACTCGTTACAACAGAGGTATGCAGCAAAGCATTTGTGAAGCCACAACACGCACAACCTTGAGGTGGATGGGCTACAACAGCAGAAGACCCCACCGGGTACCACTCATCTCCACTACAAATAGGAAAAAGAGGCTCCAGACGCCGCCATTCAACTAGACGGGCTAGCCACGTTTCGCGCCGACAGAAATGCAGCTCTGTGCGGTAAGACTCGCGGCGGCGGCTTGTGTGTTTACATCAATACGGAATGGTGCTAGTTTCTAGTTTTTGCTCATTGTTGCTGGAGATTGTGACTGTTAGATGTAGACCTTTTTATTTACCGCGGGAATTCACCACTGTTTTCATTATCGGAGTGTACATTCCACCTAGTGCTAATGCTAAGGAAGCGCTATGGGAACTGTATGCAAAGATCAGTGAACTGCAAAATACACACCCGGATGGACTGTTTATTGTTGCTGGAGATTTCAACCATGCAAATCTCAAGTCAGTGCTTCCTAAATTCCATCAGTATGTGGACTTTGCAACGAGAGGGAAAAACACGCTGGATCTTGTTTACACAAACATCCCCGGCGCATATCGGGCAGAGCCCCGCCCCCACCTCGGCTACTCAGACCACATCTCTGTTATGCTAATTCCAGCATACAGACCACTCGTCAGGCGTTCAAAACCGGTTCTGAAGCAGGTGAGAACCTGGCCAGCAGGAGCCATCTCTGCTCTTCAGGACTGTTTCGAGAACACTGACTGGAACATGTTTAAGGAGGCTGCGACTTACGGCGACTTCACCGACTTGGAGGAGTATACATCATCAGTGACCAGCTACATCTACAAGTGCACCGATGACATCACTGTCTCCAAGAGCATCATCTCACGATCCAACCAGAAACCGTGGATTACTGCGGAGGTGCGTGCACATCTGAGGTCCCGAGACTCCGCCTTCAGAGCGGGGGACATGGTTGCTCTTAGAAGAGCAAGGGCAAAACTGTCTCGGGCCATCAGAGAGGCAAAGCGCGCAGACGCCCAAAGAATCCACAATCACTTCAGAGACAGCGGTGACACACGGCGCATGTGGCAGGGCATACAAGCCATCACCAACTACAGAACTTCATCACCTGCCTGTGACGGTGACAGCTCTCTTCCAAATACGCTAAATAGCTTCTATGCACGGTTCAACATGAGGAACGACGTGACGGCGAGGAAGACCATCCCTCCTCCGAACGACCAGGTGCTGTGTCTCACCACGGCTGATGTGAGGAAAACTCTACGCAGAGTCAACTCACGTAAAGCTGCTGGACCAGACAACATCCCAGGCAGAGTGCTCAGAGAATGTGCAGAACAGCTGGCAGATGTTCTCACCGACATCTTTAACATCTCTCTGAGCAGCGCCGTCGTTCCCACATGCTTTAAGTCTACCACCATCGTCCCCGTGCCGAAGAAGTCTTCTGTGTCCTGTCTAAATGACTACCGCCCGGTCGCACTCACACCCATCATCATGAAATGCTTCGAGCGGCTCGTCATGAGACACATCAAGACCCTGCTGCCCCCCTTAATGGACCCATTGCAGTTTGCGTATCGTCAAAACCGCTCGACGGACGACGCCATCTCCACCACACTCCACCTGGCACTGACACACCTTGACAAGAAGGATACTTACGTCAGAATGTTGTACATGGATTTCAGTTCAGCATTCAATACAATCATCCCCCAGCACCTGATCGGGAAGCTGAGCCTGTTGGGCCTGAACACCTCCCTCTGTAACTGGATCCTGGACTTTCTGACCGAAAGACCTCAGGCAGTGCGGATCGGGAACTATACCTCCAGCACCACCACACTGAGCACTGTGGCCCCCCAGGGGTGTGTGCTCAGTCCCCTGCTGTTCACGCTGCTGACTCATGATTGTGTAGCGACACACAGCTCCAATCATATAATCAAGTTTGCTGATGATACGACCGTGGTGGGTCTTATCAGCAAGAACGACGAGTCAGCATACAGAGAGGAAGTGCAGAGGCTAACGGACTGGTGTAAAGACAACAACCTGTCTCTGAACGTCGATAAGACAAAAGAGGTGGTTGTTGACTTCAGGAGGACATGGAGCAATCACTCTCCGCTCAGCATCAACGGCTCTTCTGTGGAGATCGTCAAGAGCACAAAATTCCTGGGTGTCCACCTAGAAGAGAACCTCACCTGGTCCCTCAACACCAGCTCTCTGCACAAGAAAGCCCAACAACGTCTTTTCTTCCTGAGAAGGCTGAGAAAAGCCCAGCTTCCACCACCAATCCTCACCACCTTCTATAGAGGAACTATTGAGAGCATCCTGAGCAGCTGCATCACTGTCTGGTTTGGTAATTGTACCACATCTGACCGCAAGACCCTACAGCGGATAGTGAGGACAGCTGAGAAGATCATCGAGGTCCCTCTCCCCTCTATCAAAGACATATACATCACACGCTGCATCCGTAAAGCCACCAGCATTGTGGCTGACCGAACACACCCCTCACACTCACTCTTCACCCTACTGCCATCTGGAAAAAGGTAACGAAACATTCGGGCACTCACATCCAGACTATGTAACAGTTTTTACCCACAAGCCATCCGTCTCCTCAACACAAAGGGACTGGACCGATACACACACACACACACACACACACACACACACACACACACACACACACACACACACACACACACACACACACACACACACGCACACACACAATAAACACACAAATCATTCAGACGAACTGAATAACATCAGGACTGAACTGATAAACACACACGCACAATCTCTCTGATCTACAACCACCTTAAATTGTCCATACCCACCTACCTGATCTGCTCTTACTGTTGCTATCTTAAGAATATCAGTTGTTTTTACTGTTGTTTACTGTTGCTCTTCCCACTACCTCAACTCATACCTCATCAAAAAGTACTGTAACGTGTTACGTTGTTGTGTTTTTTTTTGTAGCTCTTTTTGATTGCACATTTGCACATGCACTTTGTTGTCTGTTTCTTTTGTGTTGTTAATTTATGTTGTATGTAGCACCTTGGTCCTGCAGGAACGTTGTTTCGTTTCTCTGTGTACTGAACTGTATATGGTTGAAATGACAATAAAGTCTACTTGAACTTGAACTTGAACTTGAACTTGAGGCTACAATTTGCACGAGCTCACCAAAATTGGACAGTTGAAGACTGGAAAAATGTTGCCTGGTCTGATGAGTCTCGATTTCTGTTGAGACATTCAGATGGTAGAGTCAGAATTTGGCGTAAACAGAATGAGAACATGGATCCATCATGCCTTGTTACCACTGTGCAGGCTGGTGGTGGTGGTGTAATGGTGTGGGGGATGTTTTCTTGGCACACTTTAGGCTACTTAGTGCCAATTGGGCATCGTTTAAATGCCACAGCCTACCTGAGCATTGTTTCTGACCATGTCCATCCCTTTATGACCACCATGTACCCATCCTCTGATGGCTACTTCCAGCAGGATAATGCACCATGTCACAAAGCTCGAATCATTTCAAATTGGTTTCTTGAACATGACAATGAGTTCACTGTACTAAAATGGCCCCCACAGTCACCAGATCTCAACCCAATAGAGCATCTTTGGGATGTGGTGGAATGGGAGCTTCGTGCCCTGGATGTGCATCCCACAAATCTCCATCAACTGCAAGATGCTATCCTATCAATATGGGCCAACATTTCTAAAGAATGCTTTCAGCACCTTGTTGAATCAATGCCACATAGAATTAAGACAGTTCTGAAGGCGAAAGGGGGTCTAACACAGTATTAGTATGGTGTTCCTAATAATCCTTTAGGTGAGTGTATGTACTGTCTGTAGAAAGTGTAACACTGAACAAAAAAAAGGCCTAAGTCATTATGATGAATGGAGAAGAAGTGTTTTCCATTCATCATAGTGTTTTACATTGAGCACATCAGTGTTCAACTGGTTCTTATAAATGTCTATTCATATGATGGTTTGTGTGTGTCATTTGAAAACAAAATACCATTTTGAGAAGAAATAACATTGTTTTGAATGTAAAGTTTCATTTTGCAGGATAATTGAGGGGTTTTGCCCATTGTGTGTGTTTTTTGATTTGTGTGTAGAGTTCTGAGAATATGGGGCATGCTTTCAGAAAATGTGTGTAAACAATCGAGAAAAACTGTATTGTCTTTGTTGTCACTACTTGTTTTGCTCACTACATTACCTATTCCAAGACTTTATTTGCATAATTTCAGAGATAACATGTGGGAAATAGTTATAATAATCATAGTCATAAAATAAAGAATGATAAGATGTGAAGAATGGTATACTTGCACTATACTGACCGTTCTGGCCATAAGGCGTTAATGAATTTTTGTCGCTCATTTAGTTTACATCAGCTGATCAAAGAAACAACACGTGTCTGTTCTTCCACTCAATTATTATTGACCTTGTTTTAGTGTCAGATAAGTCTAGGATAACAGAAAGTGGGGTAATTGATTATGGATTGAGTGATCATTCTATTGTTTTCTGTACTCGAAAAATTAAGAAAGCAGTGTTTAATTGTCATAGGTCTATAAGAATTAGGTCGTTGAAAAGATATAGCAAAGAAGCACTCAATGACTGCTTGAATTTAGTAAACTGGTCTGCTGTGCTGCAATGTAAGGAAGTTGATAAAGCATGGTGCTCATTTAAAGGTATGTTTTTAGAAGTTGTAGACAAAGTAGCCCCTTTTAAAGTAGTAAGGGTTAAACAGAGGACAGAACCCTGGATAAATGATGATATTCTCAAGGCAATTAGGATGAGAAATAAGAAGTATGACACATTTAAGAGAAATAAGGATGATCAGAATTGGGCAGAGTACAAAAAGGTGAGAAATGAAGTGAGCAGATTAGTGATCAAAATGGTAAAAAGACCTATTTTAATGAGAAAATTGTACAATATAGAAATGACTCAAGTAAGTTATGGAAGTCCCTCAAGCAGCTTGCCTACAGTAATAGGTTGAAAACAAAAACTAGTAACATAACTCTTGATTTGGGGAATAATGTCAAAGCAGAAAAGATGACAGTGGCAGATAGTTTTAACAATTACTTCTCATCAGTTGCTAGTAAACTGGTGGAAAAACTACCTGTCCAGTCAGGGCAGTACGGTGAAAGTCACATCTTTGAGTTTTACTCTCGGCAAGAGGTCAAATCAGATGGCTTCTCTTTTGAAAAGGTGTCAGAGGCAGTTGTACTTGAGTAACTTAAAAACCTGAATAGCTCAAAAGCCACTGGCTTTGACAATATTCCATCTAGATTTTTAAGAGATGCTGCTGAGGTTATAACCCCATGTATCACCCATATCATAAACATGTCTATTGGACAAGGATATTTCCCTAATGATTTCAAGCTTGCCAGAGTAATTCCACTTCACAAGAAAGGGAGTAAATTAGACCATGGAAACTATAGACCGGTTTCTATTCTTTGTAGTCTGTCAAAGATAATTGAAAAGATTATTTTTGAACAGATTGACAAATATTTAGCATCACACAATCTACTCTATGAGTTCCAGTCTGGCTTTCGTAAATCACATTCCACTGACACCTGTTTATTGTATCTAACTGACCACATTAGGAGGGAGGTAGATAAAGGTCATTTTTGTGGTATGGTCATGTTAGACCTACAGAGGGCCTTTGATACAGTTGACCATGGTATTTTGGTACGTAAATTAAAAGCCATTGGTTTTAATGACTTAGCAGTCAAATGGGTGAGATCTTATCTGAAGGATAGGAAGCAGGTGGTGGATATTGGAGTAATAATGTCTCAACCACTGTGTATAGAATATGGGGTTCCTCAAGGGAGTGTTTTGGGCCCGCTTTTTTTCCTTCTACATGTATATATAAATGACCTTAAGTCTGCATGTTCATGTGAACTTTTTTTATATGCAGATGATTCTGCGTTATTGTTTTCACATAAAGATAAGAACATAGTTGAAAGAACTCTAAGTGTAGAACTATCGAATGTCAGCAGGTGGATGTCAGATAATAAGCTATCACTTCACTTAGGGAAAACAGAAGCCATACTGTTTGGGTCAAAAATAAAATTGAAAAGATCCCCTGGTTTTAAGGTTTTAGTTGGTGATAATGAGATTAATGTAAAGGACTCGGTTAGTTACCTTGGCTGTGTGCTGGACTGCCACTTGTCTGGAGTGGGCCAAGCGCAAAAGGTACTTATGAAGGTAAATCAAAGAGTACGTTTCTTGTCCAGAATCTCAAAGTTTTTGGACAAAAAAGCTATCTTAATTCTGGCAAATGCTCTAATTCAGCCTTATTTTGAATACGCATGTTGCTCTTGGTACAATGGTGTCTTAAAGCACCTGAAACTCAGGCTTCAGAATGCTCAAAATAGGCTTGTTTTGAACCTCCCCATGAGAACTCATCTTGATATTTCTCATTTTGAGACAACTGGGTGGTTAAAAGTAGAAGATCGAGTCTCTCAGATTCACCTGTGCATGGCACATAGGACTGTGCATGGGGCTGTCCCCAAATATTTGAATAATTATTTTAATAGAGTGAGAGATGTTCACAGCTACTCTACCAGAGGCAGCTCTACTGATTTTGTACCTACAAAAGTTGAGAGTAATTTAGGTAAAGAGTCCATCTTGTTTGTAGCAACAAGCTTGTGGAACAGGTTGCCAGGAAATTTAAAGATGACCAGAAGTTTAGTAGGTTTTAAGCTGGCACTGAAAAAATGGCTCAGATGCCAATTTTAGTATGACAATATTTTACAGTTTTGTCTTGACGGTTTTTATTTGGTGTTTATATGGATGTGATGATTGATGCTTGATTTATTGCCACTTGCTCTGTCCCCCCTTCTTCAGGACCTCAATGGAAATAAGCCCTAGGGCTTTATTGTGTTATCCTGACTTTGTTTTGTTTCTTTTAATGTATGATGAAAAGATGTATCGTATTTTAAACAAAATGGTCAAATAAATCAATACAATACAATACAATACACTTGCACTTTGTCACTGCCATTTGTGTGTAACTATGCTTCCTTGAATTTTTGCACAATAAAATAAATCTAATCTAATCTTGAATGTGTGATTTCCTGAACTACACCTTCTCTGAAACAAGATCTGTCTAACCACATTCTCTGAAACATCATCTGTCAATCATCTTGTATTCACTTTTGCATTCCATTTCATTTCCAAGGTCAAAAAACTAAAGTAGGAAATTTCACATATTTTAAATTCAAATGACTTGTGTACGAAAATTACCAGCAGCTCTCAATGGGTGTTGTCATGTGTCTGTTCTGATGTGAACAGAAGAGGGTAAAACAATGTGTCACGTTTTGGTTTTGTTTCATGTCTGCCATGTTATCCCCTGTTATGTGATCCTGCCGTGTGCTCTGTGTTATGTTGTCATTGTTCAAAGGTGTGCCTTGTCATTAGTCTTATGTGTATTTAAGCCCTCATGTATGCCTTGTGACTTTGTCAACTATTGTTTTCCTGTAACCACTCTGGTAAGCGTCATGTCCATGTTTTGAGTTTCATGCCATGCCTTTTATTTTTGATCAAATTTTGTAAATAAACTTCACTTGGGTTCTCTACAAACTTGCCATCAGTGGACTCATTGTTACAGAATGCAAAATGCAAATAATCAAATGCAACTAAATATAGTAAAATAAATAGAATTATAACTATTACAAGTAATGCAAAAACACCTTCCATATCTTTACTTGATAACATTAAAGGTATAATCAAACTTGACAAATGTGCATTTAAAACATCATCTGTTTTCCTATTTCATGTTAATCATTTTGCATATTGCTTGACCTACACAGCAGGTCATGGTAATATTAAATACAGTTTGATTTTTAAGGACATTTCTTATTCACATTTGTACAATAAACGTTTTTCTTGTTGTATTCCTGCAGGAGGCATTAGGCAATCAATGCAGTCAATCATCATGTCAGAACAGAAGCTAAAAAATAGCTTCTCACGCCACTGTCAGTTCAAGGAATTTTTTTCTCATTACTCATGTCATGTTTCATCAATGCTTGCGTCAACAGGCGGAGTCAAAGATTATACAAACTCACATATCTTTCATTATGTCTATCTTTCTCTCTCGATGTGTTTGTTCTGTTTTCTCTGAGCTCTTGTTCGGTTCTCGTCATTCATCAGGTTTTATTACGGGATTCTCACACACAGAGCTAACATGGATATTTCTGCTCCTCGTCGATTCACTTTTATAGTCATCAGAAGGTGAATGAAACACATCTTTATACATTTCGTAAAGCTGAGTTTAAAATAAGAGATTTGCTTAAATTTTGCTGTTAAAGTGAAAGTCACGTGACAATCATTGCATTGGACTCACTGTGGAGGGAAGGTGATGTGTGTGACAGATCGCATCTGGAGTATCAGACCCTACAGAAGAGATAAAGTCTTAAATGTGACATGGACAGCAGACAGAAAGACTCAATGCCCAATGAATCATGGGAGAAAAGCATACTGAAAAATGTTCGCAGAGACAGTATGCAGCAAAAACCAAACTGTGAGTATTTTATCTGCAATTGTGTTTCGGGTCTTTATAAGTTTGCCTTATTATTACAGATAATGAAGACCGGGACAAGTTGTCATAATTTTTATTTCAGTGTATATTCATTCATCAATACGTGAGGCCGGAAGGATTGTTGTCATCTAGAGAGATGAGCTAAGATAAGCAGCTGCTTGTACTAGATAAGAAGAAAAAACTCCCCCCAAAACTTTAATTTATATTTCCTTTTCATTTAACAAACGTTGAAATTTTTATGGGGTCAGCAGTCACGATTAAACATTAAACAGATTTTTACAGGCTCTTTTATTATAGGTTTTTTAGCACAAGGTAACAAAGAAAATGCAAACCATTAATTTGATGTTATAATTTTTAAAAAAGTACACATATATAACATTTAAAATGTGTGACAACATGCCCCTAACCTAGTGGTCTTCACAATTATTTTCATGAGAGCCACACTGATAGGACAAAGTCAACAGGAGAGCCACTTTTACCGCAAAGTATCAAAAGTTACATCCAGTCATAAATACCATGTCTGCTTATCAATCTGTCATCCCTGAACATACAATATGCAATGCAATAAATACAAAAGTGGGGGAAAATAATTCATTAAGATTTAGCAGTCAAATTTGCAACTGAGACAATATGATTTCCCTTAATGACAAAAAAAAACAAAAACAAAAAAAAACAGGATTTCCAGAATATATTCATCCCGGAATATATTTAATGAACTTAAGTTGTTTTTTCCCCCTACATTAGCCCATCATGTATCCAACTACCCAAGAGCACTTTCGCTTTAAGAGCTGGAAAGGCCGCCAAAACTGGCAACTCCGCAGTGAGTCACTGGCAGTGGCATGCACAACTTTTGTTTCAATCGGACTGAATTCATTCCGATTGATGAATCTGAATGTAGTGTTTACATGAACGCTAATCATGTGATCGGGTTGATGACGTGCGTGTTTATATGTCACAAGCTTCAAATCGGAAATAATTTTTTGACATGGGCACACTGCACAAATATAGGCAAAGTTTCCCGATGTTTGTGCTTATACCCATTCTCCTACATAGGTTCTTTATTTTTTTTAAACAGTTGGCATAATAATTTGGAGACAGTGAGCATATGAACCGTTGTGCCGTGATGCTTAAATGTATCACGCAGTAAAAATGCCCAAAAACCAGTCGTCTGTGGATGGGAATCCAAAACAAGGACTGGTGGGACATTGTCCTGCTTCACTTCACAGACTCTGAGTGAAAGCATCATTTTAGAATGACGGGACACTCATTTATATAACACTTTATTCAACAGGAAGACCAGCTCGTTCCACGCGTCATACGTCGTCCTTTCAGTTCCGGGTTACAATCCGATCAAGAGTTCAAATGTTCTCTCCATCGGATTAGAAAAGGAATAAACCACCCCTTTCAATCCAATCAAAATGATTTGTAATAGAGCTGACAATGAGTTTTTTTTTTAAAGTGGTTATGTTATAGTTCTACTTATTTTTAATTTTTTTATGAAATATTTGTATTGACTGCATGATGATATCACCGTATTATTTACTGCCATGCGTGCCACAAATTAAAGCTTGGCCGCGCAATGAGTAACACTGCCCTAACTAAATGTATGTCAGTGTGTTTTATTGTGTTCATTTTAGTTTGGACAACTGAAATTCACAAGAATTATCCTAATTTAAGACAGTAAAATTTAAAACTTCAGCAAAAGCATTTGTCTCATTAAGCTTTTAATTCAAAACCTGAATTAACTGAAAAATGTTACTGAAATATACAGACCCTGTGTCAGCCCAGGTCTGTCCAATACTTCACAATCTGTTCTTTACAAAGCCCTGATTTAAAGGTATACATCTTTTTTTATTATTATTCCAGTGTGTCTGGATGCAGAAGGACCTGTAGAGTTTCATTCTGGTGAATCAGAGAATGTCACAGATGAGGTGAGAGATTCACAGATCATCGCTAGCAACTGCATAGCAACACCCTAGCAACCACCCATAACACTTTAGCAACCATCCAAAACACCCTTGCAACCACATAGCAACAATCTAGCAACCACCCAGAATATCTTAGCTCAAGTCAAGTCATCTTTATTTTTATAGAGCTTTATACAATACAGATTGTTTCAAAGCAGTTTTACAGGGATAAACAGGAAAATAATGATTCAATGATGCAATCAAAATTAAATTCTGCTGTAAAGCAGCTCTAAAAAGACAATAGTATCATTGATCACCTGAGGTCAGTTCATGTCTGTGTAAAGTTCATCAATTATGAAATGAGTTCAATTCAGCCATAAAACAGCTCTGTAGAGAACGGAATCATCAAAATGTCATCTTCCAGCTCAGCTCAGCTCAGTTTAGCTGTGTCCCCAACTAAGCAAGCCAGAGGCAAGAGTGGCAAGGAAGCCAAATTCCATCAGCGAAGAACTCCCTAGCAATACCTTAGCAACTACATAGCACCACCCACAACACCCTGGTAACACCTTAGCATCCACCCAAAACACACTAGCAGCTTCATATAGCAACACCCTAGAAATGTCCCAGAATAACTAAGCAACATCCTAGCAACCGTTCTGAATACCCCAGCAACCGCAAAGCAATACCATAGTCTTAAAACCTTCAACATTCAAGCTTTAAGAACTAATTCAAATTGTCTGGCTGGGCTTTCACAAGCAAACATAAAGATTGTTTTGACAAACCATTTGATGTAGTTACAGTATAGTGTGTTATAATTGCTGTCTTTTTTCCCCTTTAGATCACTTCTGTACATCCAGCTTGTTTTGAGCTCTTCAGCTCCTTCATCTTCAGCTCTTATTCAGCAGTCAGTGATGTCACAGTGTGTCTCCCTCTGCTAGACATACTCCTGTAGCACAAGAGGATGCTTTATTACACACATTACAGTTTTTCTGAATTGATATAAAACACTAAACCCCATTCTCTGAACCAAATGTTCAATAGCTTAAACCAATTTGTCAAATAAATCACTCTTTCTGTAAAACATTAAACAAGTTCAGGTAGTTAAAACACTTTTTGCAAATCTCATGCACTCTTTTTGCACTCAAAACTCTAAACACATTCTTACTCACTAAAACACATTTTTGCACTATGTAGCGTCTGGACCAATCAGACACACACAAATTATTCATTTATTTTATTTAATAATCCAGCAAACTCACTCTCCCAACAAAGGCCTGTGAAACTTCCCCCAAAAACTAATATCCCAAACGAAGCTAACACACTGGCAGAACCCGGTTTCCTGTTACAGGACACACTGAGACTGATAAGAGTTTTACGACCAAAAGGAATTTCCAGAGAGCGACTCTCACTTAAATTCTTGCAGAGGAAGAGAAATAAACCCTGTTAATCCTATATATTCTATATATAACCACTTGAGAAATGTGTAAACATGTATCTAATTTTTCCATCTCATGATTTTCCTTTTATGTGGTTTGGCTTTTGTATTCTTGTAAACTCTATTGGGTTAATGTTTCAGACTTTGGATACTATGGTTAACTAAAATCATATGTGTGGCATGTTTGGTCTCTATAAACTCCAATCTTCGTCCCCGATAATGTTAATTTACATTACATTTTGCTAACTTTGTGATGCATTAGTATTATAAGCATCTTAAAGATTCTTGTGTTAAACATCCAATCAAATTACATGTTCAAAGGCCTGCTTGAACAATAGGTCGTAAAGTAAAATTTCCCTCCAAAGGGAGGGAAGAGCCTCCATTGGCTCTTGCACCTCCAGAAGGTGTGGCATCTTCACGCTTTAAAGTCACTGATCACAAGATCAGCTCTCTCTCTTACTCTCTTCTCTTACTGAGATGCTGACGTGAAGACAATGCTGGACTAGAAGTTTCTAAGGACCCTCCAAGTTTGTGCCAGGCTGCGGCCTTGTCTTTCCATTCACCAAAGATACTCTGACTACCACTGGTTCTCTCTCATCAAGACCACATCAGCAAAGATCAACTGGAACCTCAACAAATTACATCAGGACAGTTTAATTCAAATGGGCGAGCAAGTATCAAACATAGTCTCATTATTTGATACATTAAGTATCCTTACCCCTTTTAAGGAAGGGTGTGTTAGAACTAAACTGATGGTTTGCTCAAGGCTGTTGATCTGCTGAATTTCAAACAATGCTATAACTTCTTGTTTTCCTGTATTCTGCTTCAGCTCTCTTTCCCTTGGTAAACTGTATGCATGTATGTTTGTGTATTTTAGAGTAGTTTAAGTGTTTAGACTAGTTAATAAAATCTTGTTCATGTCACACGTAAAGTTGTCCGTGTCTCAAGCTCATAACTGGAGTCACTAATCATATAGATTTTAGCTACTGCTCTTAGTAGTACTGTAAATTAAGAAAGACATTTCCCATGCCCCGGAAATGTACATTTCTTAGAGTCAATAAACAATTAATCCTGAGTGTTCACGGGACAAACAGGTTAATTGATTGTAATATTAATTTACGACATTAAGTTAATTATATTAACTGATCCAAATATTCATAATCAATTATAACCAGTTATCATTGATTATTAATATTTTATACAGCTAATTTGCTACAACTGTGATGCACTTATGTTTAAAAACACTGAACACAGGCAGGCAAAAGTTAAACACAACTAACAACACAGTTGTCATCGTTTACACACAACGACTCAAAATTGTTCACACTTATTTCTAATGATGAGACCAAACCAACTGTACATAATACAAGATCAAATACAATACACAATACAAAATCCCTTCTATTCCCACTTCAGCGACGTCTTCTGTCCTAAACGGGCTTCACAACTCCCGCCACACTGGGCATGGGACTGTGCCATAGACCTTATGCCGGGTTAGCCAGTGCCCCACGGGAAAATAATATATTTTGCAAGCACGGATGGCAGATTAACTGGCTAGCGAAATGCTAGCGCGTTGTGTGAGCCATAGCGATGTCAGATCAATGTGACGGACACAATTAGATAATATCAGATACATTGCGATGATTCAGTTATATTAAGCAATATAAACGGCAGGAAATATAGGAAATAGAGATTCAAAACAGAAAGCTATACGGAGCTTACAGATGCAAACCAGCAGCAAGGCAGACAGCAGCAATCGATCTATATATGAATATATGAAGTACACTTATTATTATTTTACCATTATTACATTGCATTTCTACGTTTATTTGATGGCTTTTATTTTAAAATATTTTGAGGCGAATGATTTACCGCGTTCTTACTAAAAGGGGAAAAGTCTGTCCATCTTCATTTCTGAAAACATGTATCATTAGAGACCCCGGCTCGGTCACATTCAAATTGCACTAATTAACGTTACATAACTTGAAGTGTAGTAAGAAGTTAGAACTACCACTTAATTAAAGTGTAGGAAACACTGGGACATGCCATTATGTAATAATATGATGTGATTTTGATTAAAAATAAGTTACATACGTGTGGTCGTTGAGTGGTAGACATTTGAACTTGAAAGTTAATAGTGTTCCAGATATTAAACAAACATCTCTTCTGTATTTTCCTTTTTCCGCTGTCGATAATGCAGGGGGTCTTGTGATTGGTTGTCAGGCCAGCCAATCAGGATTTAACAGCCTCTTCTCTGATTGGCTGGAATTACAGTATATTGTAACGCTGGGTTGCATTGAGCAAGTGAGCCATCGGCACTTAGAGACCACTGAGGGCGGGTATCAGGGGAGCAAGCAAGTGAAACGTTGCGCATGCGAAAGAGAACGTCTACGCACACCCAAATAAACTTATAGGCGAACATTTCTCTGCAAAACTCACTTCACGCATGTGCGAAATGCCATTTTGCTTGCTCAAAATATGACCTTGCACACGCAGAATTGTGGCAGAAAAATTTAATTTTGGGCACGGGGAGGGGCATTTTTACTGTGTGATAAATATAAGCAGCATGACAGCGGTTCATATGCTCATTGTTTCCAAATTAGGACCAGAAATGGATAAATATTATTCCTGCTGTTTAAAACAAATAAAGCTTTTTTTCTTATCAGTGCAAAAGAGACTCAAAATACTCTGTTGATCTTACATATAAGTGTTATACATCATTCTATCCTGTTAAGTGTCTATTTATTTTGTGTATACTCATAATAAAAACAAAGTGTTGTGCTTTTTGCCAAATAAATAAAAATAAACATGATGCGAGTTCTACCTTCTCTCTGTCCATTCTGAAACGTGTAACTGAACTGTAAATGAACTGTAACTCAGCGAATACTCAGTCAAACAGGCATACAGACACACAGGCATGAAGCTTGAATTCTCTTTTAAATTAAGTAATTTTTATAAAAAACAAATATTCTCAGTTTATGTAATCTGTATGAAAAGAGAAAGATGTCAGTCGATGATCTCATTACAGCTCATTACAACTGATTATCTGTTAATGTGACCACGCCCACAGAGAGTGCGTATTCAAAGGCAAATGATCTGAGGTAATCCATGCAAACGTGTCAACGCCCACATCAGCTGGATAAAACACAGCGAGTTTAATCAGACAGACTCATGCACTTTATGACGCTGTGAGGAATAATACTATCTTAAAGGAACACTCCGACTTTTTGGGACTTTAGCTTATTCACAGTATCCCCCAGAGTTAGATAAGTCCATACATACCTTTTTCATTTCTGTGCGTTCTGTAAGTGTTATTTGACGCACCCACCGCTAGCCTAGCTTAGCACAAAGACTGGATGTAAATGGATAATGGTAGCATACTAATCCCAATAAGTGACAAAATAATGCAAACATTTTCCTATTTACATGTTGTGATCTGTATAGTCACAGCGTGTACAAATAACAAGGCTATATGACACAGAGACCATTTTTAATCGTATAAATACTGGGAACTATATTCTCACTAGGCGTAGCTCGTTGTCTAGGTTACTGTGATTGTAAATAGGTGTCGTTTGTGTTTTAACAACGTTTAGCTCAAGAATAGGGAAGTTCGAATAGCCTATGTGAATATTGCCAACTTCAGCTCTGAAACACTGCCAGCGGGACATTTCAACAGGAAGTGTCTGTCCGAGCTCAAAACAGGTTTTGCGTGGGAACGCAAATATCTTTGCGAGGGAACGCAAAAGTTTTACGTGGGAACGCAAATATCTTTGCGAGGGAACGCAAAAGTTTTGCGAGGGAACGCAAATAACTTTGCGAGGGAACGCAAAAGTTTTGCGTGGGAACGCAAAGTTTCTCGGGGGAACGCAAAAGATTTAAAAAAAAAAAAATCTCCCAACCTAAAAAAATTTCCACCAACCACGTCCCTTTAGGGACTCCGTAGGGGTTTGACTTGTCAAACAGTGGAGGATTTTTTTGTACCTCGACGATTAACTTCTCTGCAATGTCATCTGCCATTTTAAATTTGCGAGACCTTTAAATTAGAATGGATTCTGATTGGCTGTCAGTGTTTTATCGTTGGACAGCTGGAAAAAAATCGTTCTGAAAGTGATCCCAATGATATCGTTCCTCATATCTTTATCGTTATAGTTGTGGTGTGAACTCTGTTATTCTTTAATATGGAGAACAATTTTTAGAATTATATCTTTATCGTTATCTTTATAGTTATCGTCCTTGGTGTGAACGGGCCTTTACAGTGGAGTTTTCATATTTCATCCGTAGGCCTTAGTCAGATGACACATCCAAGAGTTTTTCCTGGTGACAGAGAGGGAGCTTGTTTCTGCTTTCTTCTGACAAAAGAAATGGGTTTCTCACCCAACTGAGCTGTGCAGATTTCTCCTCCATGTCAGGAAAGTATGAGTTAAAACTCACAATCAGGTTGGCCAAATGTTCTTCAATGATGGACTTTACTGGTGCTCTCTCCACATCTTCCCTGGAGAGGAAAGCATTCACCTGAGAAAAGCAGGTGAGATCCCCCTGTACACATGCCCGTTTCCACAACTCTGCTTTCTTCAGAAAACCACCCACCTTGTCATACAGGTTCAGAACGTGTGTATCCTTGCCCTGCAGACACATATTCAGCTCATTCAATTTGCTGAATATATCTGCCAGATAACACAACTTTGCAAGCCAATCTTTATCTTCAAAAAGGGTGGCATATGGAGATCTTTGCTCTGACAAAAAGGTGTGCACCTCTGCCCGTAGTTCCAACAGCCTGTTCAGTATCCTTCCTCGAGATAGCCAGCGCACTTCTGTGTGTAGCAGCAGTTGTGTGTGTTCAGCTCCCATGTCCTCACAAAGGCGGTGAAACAGTCGTGCATTGAGTGGCCTTGACTTGAAAGTTAATCACTTTAATGCTGTCATTCAAAACGTCATGCAACACAGGACTTATATTTTTGGATGCCAGTGCTTCCCTGTGTATGACACAGTGATTCCACTGCACTTCTGGATGTTTACTTCTAATACGCGCCATGAGCCCTTTAACACGGCCTGTGATTGACGCGGCTCCGTCAGTGCAGACACTCTTGCAGTTTCTCCAGTCCAGCTCGTTTTCAATGAAGAAATTATCCACAACATTAAAAAGGTCCTCTCCTGTTGTTTTCCCCTCTAAGCTCTTGCAGAAAAGTACATTTTCATGAATGTCGTCGATATCCACATACCTCACAAAAGCAATGAGCTGTGCCTTGCCACTGACATCGGTCGACTCATCAAGCTGGAGTGAAAATGCTTCACCAAGTTTTCCCACAACTTGTTCAACAATATCCGCTCCCATTCTTGCTATTCTGCTGGAAACGGTGTCATTAGACAAAGGCACCGTTTTTAATTTATCCGTGGCATTTTTGTCCAGCATTGTCTCAGTTAATACAACAGCGGCCTGGATAACAGGTCCTCAGCGATCGTGAACGGCTTTTTCGCTTTAGCTACAAGCAGTGACACCGCATATGACCCCTGTAGTGCTTTGGCTGATGTTGTGGAGACTTTTCGCATTGTTTCCTGTGATGATCTAAACTCAGCAAGTTTTCACTTGAAAAATTCTGGTGGCTTTCCAACATGACACTGATGTTTGGTGCTGAGATGTCTCTGGAGGTGCGCCGGTTTCATCGAGCTGTTTTGCTAGTTTCTCTCCACAGAAAAAACACAATGCCTGGGGAGGGTTGCCGTTTGTTGCCGTGAGTCCCATCAAAACATACCCCTCCTGATATTGACGTTATTTTGTTGGCTCCACTTTGGCTTTCTTTTTTCTTCATCCTCCCCGTTCTCCGCTGTAGTATTGCTACATTTTAACCAGGATTTCATTTAAATGTCTGTTTGTTTAAGCAACTGGCTTCCCGCTCGGCGTGATTCAAATTCTTCTTCTCTGATTTAGGTAGTTTACAATCACATTTAAAATAGAAACATTTTATATACAAATGTGGTTTACATAAACATTGTATTAAGCTTTTTTTCGTAATCATGGATGATTTTGTATATCTTTTAAATTCATTTAAATTAATTAATTAATTTTTTTTTTTTTTTTTTTTTTATAAATCTCACGTATCCCCTACAGTACCGCAACGGGTACGCGTACCCCCATTTGAGAATCACTGCTCTATGGTATCAGTGATATGATATCAATGAGGAAACAATTATTTGTTATGTTTTTCCTGCTTAAAATCCTGCTTGGACACTATAACAATATCAATTAACATTATCATTATTTTTAAATGTATTTATTGATTAAAAGTTTGTTGCCTCAAGGCAACATTGTACCACAATGGACAAATTGAAACATTTGACATTTTCATGAAGAAAAAATAATATATTTATTGAAAACATCAATTTCTTTAATTAAACACTTGAACAAACAGATTTTTCAAGTTTTTAATGAATTACACATTTCATATTTAATAAAAAGTAACATTTATTATCCAGCTGTTGCCCTTAGGCAACATTGTACCATTGTGGAACGCAAGTACTACAAACCATCATACCATCAAGTTAGCAGTGCCACAGTCTCTGCTGTCTCTCCGGTAGAGGAGCCAGGCCTCAACAACAGCAAGATCAAACATGTAGAAGACCACTCGGTGATACCACTTTTTGGATCTAATCTTTGTTCTGTAGAGGGCAATGAGGGAGTCTAGTAGATCAACCCCTCCCATCCTTTTGTTGTACTTGGTGACAATGCTTGGGCATTTCACCTGGACTGTTGTCTTTCTTTTTTTGTCCCATCTCGTCACAGTGGTTGCTGGATTCTCTGAGGCAAAGGTGGAGAGGAGAGTGACTGCTGGATTATCATGCCACTTCACAGCCCTAAGAGTAACCCCATTATAAATGGTCTCCTTTTCCTCAAAAGCCCCCCTTCCTTTCCTTTTCATGTCTTGATCATCAATTAGGATTGCTTGGAACTGCTCCAAGAGGGATGTCAGCAGTGGGCACACCTTATACAGCTTGTCATAAGCTGGTTCTCCAATAGGAGCTTGCTTTAAGTTGTCAGCAAAGTGTAGATTGCGTTTGATAGCCTCCCAGCAATACAAGGCCATGGTGTTTGCAACACAGTCGATCCTTGTTGCTGACTGCCAGTACATCCAGCATCCTGGAAGTCCGAAGATTGACATAAGGAAACAAATCCCAATTAATTGCTCAATCTCCTCAGCTGTGACTTTCAGTGGTTTGCTAGGATCACACTGTATCTACATTAAATCATGCTTGTTGAATACTGGGGAAATGCAAATAGTGAAAGAATAGGGTTTGTAAACTTTGGCCTGTGGTACTCAAACAATATCCTAATAAGATGGTATTTTACTTGAAAGTATTTGCTTAATCCATATGATGTGTCTCCTAATAGTCCTTTCTTTGTAATAATTCAGACACTGGGTGTCCACATCCCTCAGACTACTAACGTTTGTCCTCTAAAGGCAGCGGTCCCCAACCTTTTTTGCAGACCGGTTTAATATCATACAATATTTAATATCAGACAATATTTTCATGGACCGGCCTTTAAGGTGTGGCGGATAAATACAACAAAATAAAATGATACGACCAGCATAAAAACTGGGGTATTTTTAAAATATTATAATAAACGTGAATCCAATGTGTAGGCCTACTTTATTAGCAGCTTTATTAGCAGCGTCCTCGTAACATCGCGCCAACAACATAACATGAGTAACATCCTCTCTGCCCCCTAACGCTCTCTGGTCACTATGGTAACATAAAACATGCCTTCAAAATAAGATACACCACAAAAACAAATATAAAGGGCATGAAAAATACAACTTCACTATAATGCTGAATCAGTGGGAGTCCTGAGCCTGTTTCTCTGTAACGAGACGGTCCCATCTAGGGCTAATGGGAGACAAGGACACCCGAAGTGTGTTGCTTATGTCCAGTCTACTCCGTAGTTTTGTTTTGGTTGCTGTCACTGCGGAAAACCCACAGATAGGATGTCGGAAATGGCAACAGGCCATTTGCGATCTCCAGCAGTTGATCTTCTTCTTGCACAGACATGCTGGATTCACCTGGTTTGTTGACAAATGGGTCGCAAATCCATTCCTTGGCAGTTCGTGGGTCTTTTGTGGCTGGGTCTTTTCTACCAGCTGGGAGAATGAAGGCTCGAATTCAGAATTCAGTCTCTTCCAAAATCCCCGCCAATGTTGGAAACATGTCAAATATACCTCTGTTCACGCGACGTCCCCACAAATCCAGTTTGGCTTAAATGCAGCTACTTTATCAGCCAACTTGAAGATTATTGTCATTTTCCCCTGAAGTGACAGATTAAGTTCATTGAGCAGGCTGAATATGTCGCATAAGTAAGCGAGTTTTGCGACCCATTCCTCGTCACTAAAATGTGCTGCCAGCGGTGACTTTTTTTCTGAGAGAAATCTCTGCAGCGGCTCTCGTAATTCAAACATTCTGGCCAGCGATCTCCCTTGGGATAACCATCTTATTTCTGTGTATAAGAGAAGACGTCTGTGCTCCTTGTCCATCTCCTCACAAAGCTGCTCGAACATATGCGAGTTAAGGCCGTGTGCTTTGATGTGGTTAATAACTTTAACAACATCATTCAATACACTGTTAAGTTCCGGTGGCATTTTTCGGCTAGCCAGCATTTCCCTGTGAATGACACAATGACTCACATTCAGGTGCAACCTCTTTAATCCGAACAGTTAAACCAGACAGCCGTCCAGTCATGGCAGCAGCTCCGTCTGTGCATATGCCAACACAAAATGACCATTTCAGTTTTCCTGATATATAGTCATCCAGCGACTTGAATAGTTTTGCGGCTGTGGTTTTGGTTGGCAACGATAGTGCACATAACATATCCTCATGCACATCCTCCTGATAAAGATATCGCACATAAACAAGTAGTATTGCCTTGTTGTCAATATCTGTAGACTCATCAACCTGGAGTGCGTCCAACAATTGTGTTTCAATGTCCTCTGCTATTTCGTCAATGCGCCGAGTGACGGTGCTAGCCGAAAGAGGCACCTGTGCTATCTTTTTAACCGCAGCGTCTCCTAGAAGTTCACGGCAAATGTCTTTTGTGGCGGGAAGGATCAATTCTTCACCAATAGTGAATGCCTTCTTAGCCTTAGCAATACGGTTAGCCACCAAGTATGATGCTCTCAGTGCACTCGCATTTATTGATGTGGTGGCCCTCAGTAATTGCTTCTGACCTTCTTGTTCACACTTTTTTCTTTCAAAATACTCAAAAGGCTTGTCTTTTAATGCTGGGTGCTTGGTCTCCAAGTGGCGAAGCAATTTTGAAGGCTTCATTGCCTAGAGAGCTGGTTGCCATATATTATGCAGAGCGGGCTTGGTGCGTGTAAATCACCTGTTGCGATAAATCCATATTTCAAGTAGGACTCCTGGTATTGTCTGTTAAATGCAGCTTTCTTTTTCTTGGAAGTCGTAGGCTCTTCTTCTGTCTCCTCACTGGGCCGTTTCCCCTTTGCAAAGAAATTTTCCAGAGACGTTTGTTTTTTACTCATTTTGCTAGCTTGTGGGTTTATTTTTAACGGTAACGTATCACGTGACCGAGACAAGCGTTGCTATGCGCCAAGAGTGAGTCATAGACGATTTGTTGGCGATGCTGACTCGCGATCTTCGCAGTAGTGAACGCGCGTGCCAGAGAGAAATGCACATTTCATACGAATTACATAGGCAGAGAACAGTAAGTTTTCTTTCGTTTTGAATTGTTCTGTTTAAAAGTAGACATTTCAAGCTTTCTATATGTGTCTCAGGTCTGTGAGGTCCAGTTCACACGCCTGTGCCTCCATGTGATTATCTATTTTCTACTACATTTACTTCTTATTTATAAAATCCAGGCAATTGGTTGATGAAACATTGATTAAAATTAAGATACAATTAATACAAAACAAAATTAAATTTAAAGATATGCTTTGTGCTTTCTGTTTGAGGTCTCTGTGCAAGTTTTAAAGCAGTCTTTTAGTGCCGCTTTCAGAGCGCTCACGTCCGTAACGGAGAACTGTCCCGTCTGTAATATTATAATAATTACAGTATTATAATATTACTGTAATAAATTTCTAAATAAATGCGATTTATAGTCCAGTGCGACTTATAGGCTATATGTTTTTTCCTCTTCATGATGCATTTTTTGACTGATGCGACTTATACTCCAGAGTGACTTACGGTAAGTTATTTATTCTTTCTATGCGGCCCGGTACCAAATGTCCAACGGACCGGTACCGGTCCGTGGCCCGGGGGTTGGGGACCTCTGCTCTAAAGGTATATTGTCGTTTAATATTTAAAATACCAATCCAAAAACCTATTTAATTATTAGAAACATTTAAAAACCTTTACCAAGTAAAGCTTGCAATTTCTTTTGATCAAGAGGCTGGCATCGCTCTGCAGTGGGATCGACCTTGTTGATCCCTCCGGTGAGGTTGGACTTGAGTAGAACATCCACACTGAAGAGGACCATCAGCAGCATTCGTGCCATCCCACTAGCTGTTGTTTGAGCTTTTGCAGTCGCCCAAAAATGAGCTGAGACAAAGGTGGTTCCAAGTTTCACCTTAATATTTGAATATAAAAAAAACACAACCAACATAATGTTACATTCCGTGTTTAATTTCTACTCCGAATGTACCAATTGCAAACATACTTACTTTGGAAGATTTGCTAGGTGCACTTTCACCCTCACTTTCAATCCCACATACATCTTTAGTGGGATTATCTCTGTTTAGAATTACTCTCATGTCCACTGGAATCTCTGGAAAATAAATGGCATTAAAAGAAAATGTACTACTTCTATATATTAAGCCAAAGGAGAATTTGAAGACAGTTTAATCTAAAATAAATACTTGCCTTGAACTACCATGTTGCACAGTCTGCTGTTTCCCTTCTGCAAAACTATGACCTGGTTCTGAAGTTCAGTGATTTGGGCAGCATTTTCATTCGCTGAAGATTCTACTGGTCCTGGACTCTGGATTGCTGGGTTAAGTTGGTTGTCTTCAGAAAGAATTTCTTCCTCCGCTCGTCTTTGAGCTGCAAGTTTTAGTTTTTTCTAGAGGGTGAAGATATTTAAATTTGTTTATAGATGAACCAATACAGAGTGCTGAGGTTATTTTTAATTCCTAATATATTAAAAAGTAATCATGCTAGATAACTATGATATTTACAGTATAGTATAGTGCTGTCGTTGGTCTCATCAATTCAGTTTCCCTACCTAGGCTAGTGCATTGTATAGCTGTTCAATTACCTTTTTTGGAACTTGACAGTTTGTGTTTCCAGTAGGGGCTGAATCCTCGTCTTCAATAAACAGGCGATTGGGTTTCCTGGGTCTCTTGGGATCTTTTGGCATGTCCACTTTTAAAAGTTCCCGCTCAGCGGATTTCAGTGTAGACTCTTTTTCTACATTAATGTAGGAAGATAGAAGTGTTGATGTCAAAAAGGTATAAGAATTAACATTGTAACAGTTCTGAAAGGCTGTTCCATTTTTGTATTGTAATGCTACTCCCCACCTCAAGGGGGTCTAGGGAGGTTTCTATAGGAAGGGCTATCCTTTTAAAAGAGACAAGTAAGAACGTTTAGGAGGTAGTGTCATGTCTTTGAGTGTTTTGCTCAACTGAGATCGACGCAAGAAACCCTATTATGAGGAACCTTATTGGTTCTACAGCTCAATGTAAGTTGTAAAGTTGTATATATTTTGTAATTCTATGTTTATTGTATTTGTCAATTGCATATTTTGATTTGTGTTTGCCTGTTTATTTAGAGGGTTCTTTTTTGACTTCATTCTATTTGGACACTTCATCTGGACTTTGTTGTGCTCTAATTCTACGGCTACGCCTTTGTTTGTTTCCCGGACTGGTGGTTGATTTATGATTTGGACCCCTTATAAGTTGGACTTCTACTCATGGATTTCTATTGAACTTTTGGAACATTGTAAACACGCACCAGTTGCCTGGACTACTTCTGGTATTGTGAGAAATTTACTTTATTTCTGCCTGAACCTGAACTTGTGTTGAACTGAAAAGTTCTTGCATAAAGAATCCTCTTTCTTGATGTGTTGAGTTGCTGATAATATTGCTTTGGTGAATTATAGAGTAATGGTTTGGGTTATCTCACAAAACCATAAATACACTTAACTCTCATCTTAGATGAATGGATCCCCTTCATTTAGTGTGTAACCAAAATTAGAAATGTTACATTAATGGCGCCCGAACAGGGACCTTCTGGTAAAGAGAGAGAGTAAGTTTGAAATTATGGATGCTTTTATTGCCAAGACTGATGTGGGTACGGACCCAGACTTCTCTGGTGCACCTTTTACAACTCGTCGAGAACCAATTCAGGACATGATACAGTCCTTTGGTAGTTTGTACTTGGAGTCTGAAGAGGAGCCGATTGTGCAGGAAGATGATGGTTTGACTGATCTTCCGCCACCTCCACCAGTAGAGGAAGAGGACGAGGAAAGTCTCATCAGTCTTACCATTGCGTCCAGGGTAAATCAGTTAAGCATGAGAATAGACAACATGGAGAAAGACAATATGGAGTGTATTAGAAGAGTGGAGCAAGACATTCAAAAGTGCCTTCAGCGACATGACCATTGTCTTGGAACTCTAGAGGAGCAAATGCGAGAGTTGACCAAACAGACAATAATTCAAGCCCAGACGGTTGATCAGAATCAGCGAACGCTTGAAG
Organism: Vimba vimba; assembly: GCA_022828995.1. NCBI lineage: Eukaryota > Metazoa > Chordata > Actinopteri > Cypriniformes > Leuciscidae > Vimba > Vimba vimba. The sequence continues at coordinate 29,743,827 of CM040829.1, read as the reverse complement.
GAAAACTGACAGATATAATTGAGAGAAGGTGTGATCATTTGAAGCGACTTTTAGAAGAACAGATGCAGGAGATGGGTAAGGCTATGATGGATTGCTTAAAGAGAAGGGATAATCAGCTTAAGTCTATGATGAGTTCTGTCCCGAATGCTGTGTCTACTCCTTTAGCTTCACAAGCCTTTGCAACATCATTCTCAGGTGGCCAGGCAACTGCTACATCTCAAACATTTCCGTATAAGGCAGCAGTCAAGTTAGAGTTCCCGGTGTTTGGACGCACCGAATCTGAAGATCCAATAACTTACCTGGAAAGGTGTACTGAGTACTTAGCAGTGCGACCAATGAGTGATGGTGAGATATTGTCAATACTTCCATCTGTATTGATGAACACTGCTAAAGACTGGTGGATGGCTGAAAAAATCCACGTCAACACATGGAATCAATTCAAGGCGGTATTCCTTCGTTCCTTCCTACCCGATGACCATGAGGTGGAAGCTGAGAGGAAAATCAGAGAAAGAAAGCAGGGGCTGGGTGAAAGCATCCGGACATTTGCCTTTCAATATAGAGCTATGTGTTTGAGACTGAGGCCATCAATGACTGAAAGAGAGATACTTCAAGCCACATTAAGAAACTGCAATCCTCGAGTTGCCAGTATTCTGAGAAGCTCGGCCAATACCTTTGATGAGCTGGTACGTGTCGGAGCTTTAGTGGAACGAGACATGGCAGAGGAAAGAGCCTATTGGAGACAGCGCAATGCTGAGCAAGCTGGCAGAAGAGGAGATTCTGATAGATCAGGTAAAGGCAAAGGCGGAAGTCATAACATTGCTATGCTTTCAGAAAGTAACATCAAACTGTTAACCTTTCCTGTAGTCTTAAGGAAACATGCATGTGATGCTGTTATAGACACTGGTAGCTCATATTCCCTGATTCAAGAGTCCTTCTGGAGGAGATGGAAAGAGGAGGCTGAGACGTGGAAATCCAGCAGAGGACTGTCATTTGCTCTTGCCAATGGTCAAGCACAACGAGCATTAGGGGAAGTCAGTTGGGAGTGTATATTGCAAGAGAATGCATACCAAGTGCGTTTGTTCAGCATGAGGGATCAAGACCTATCATTTCCACTCATTCTTGGCCTTGATTTCCTTGTGTCAATTGGCTTAAAACTTGACTTCAACAGTTCTTCATATTCATTGCCTGGACAGGAGTCACCACAACCTTTTTCTTGCTATCTTCAACCTGCCAGCATTAACATTCACTGTGCATTATCAACTATACAAGTGTCAGAAAATACCATAAACATCATCAAGGATTTGGTGAGTGAAGCCGATATTTTGTGCACTGAGAAGCAGCAACTAGAAGGTCTCTTACTGAACTGGCCCACTGTTTGTACCGATGACCTAGGACAAACATCTGTCATCAAACATCAGATTATGACTAGTAATTCCATCCCGGTAAGGAAAAGACCATATCCTGTACCAATTATAAAACAAAATTTCATTGATGGGGAGATTGAATCGATGTTGAACAGAGGCATAATACGACCGTCTACTTCACCATGGGCAGCTCCTGTAGTCCTAGTACCAAAAAAGGATGGAAGTGTTCGGTTCTGCGTAGATTATCGATCGTTGAATGCCAAAACACCATTAGACGGATTCCCCATGCCTCAAATTCAAGACATCTTGGAGTCAATGTACGGAGCCTCAATATTCAGCACCTTAGATCTTAGGAGTGGATATTGGCAAGTTATGATGGATGACTGCAGCATCCAGAAGACTGCTTTCGTTACCAGGAATAATCAATATGAGTTCATTCGTCTTCCCTTTGGGCTGAAGAATGCAGGAGCTACCTTCCAAAGATTGATGAACCGAATATTGAAGGATTTGCTTGGTAAATGTTGCTTCGTGTATATTGATGACATTGTGGTGTATTCCAAAGACATCCAACAACATATCCAAGATCTTAAGGCGGTGTTCCGTGAAATGGAAGCAGGTGGCTTGACACTGAACCTTAAGAAGTGTAATCTCTGTAAAAAATCACTGTCTTTTTTAGGACATGTGGTTTCTGAAGAAGGAATCAAAACAGAAGTGGCTAAGGTGGAAGCCGTGAAGAACTTTCCCACACCAAAAAACTTGAAGGATGTTCAGCGCTTTCTCGGCCTTGCTGGATGGTATCATCGGTTCATTTCTCGTTTTTCAGAACTTGCTGCTCCTCTTCATGCTCTCAAGCGGAAGAATGCATTGTGGAATTGGAATGATGAGTGCCAAGTTGCTTTTGAAAAGCTGAAGGAGGCTTTGCAAAAGGCCCCAGTTCTTGTACCGCCAGACCCTAGCAGACCATTTAAAGTACAGACTGATGCAAGCAACATCGGTTTGGGGGCTGTTTTGACCCAAGAATCGGATCTAGGTGAGCGGGTCATTGCATATGCATCGCGACTACTTCAGGGAGCAGAGAAATCATACTCCGTATCAGAGAAGGAATGCCTTGCTGTGGTGTGGGCGGTGGAAAGGTGGCAGAAGTATCTGGAAGGGAGACAATTCCAAATTATTACAGATCATGCAGCTCTTTTCTGGGTATTTAACCACCCTCGACCTACTTCGAAACTCATGAGATGGGCCATACGACTTCAGGGACTTGACTTCACGGTGCAATATAGGAAAGGCAAATGCAATGTTGTTCCCGACTCATTATCCCGTGCCTTGTCTGAAGAGGATCTCCCGAGCCCAATTGCAATATGTCGTGCTCAGGATGTGGGTAAGGATTTTTCTGTGGACTGGGATGAGTTAGAAAAATCACAGAAGGATGACCAAGCACTGCAGGATCTATGGGAAAAAGCAAAATATCCCCCACAAGACCCAAATCACATCCACTACGTTGTACAAAATAAATTTTTGTTCCGATGCATTCCTGACTCAATGAAAGGTAGCAGATTGCAAGTAGTCATTCCCACAAATCTCCGTCAGAAATTCCTGGAATTTGCCCATGATAACCCACTGAGCGGACATTTGGGACGTATGAAGACATTACGTCGGTTGCTTAATGTGGTATACTGGCCAGAAATTCGACAGGATGTGTGGAATTATTGCAAGCAGTGTCAGGTTTGCCAGAAGTATAAACCCCGCATTCACAAGCTTTCTGGACAGCTGCAGTCTACACCCATCAAGGAACCTGGATATATGTTAGGCTTGGATCTCATGGGACCTTTTCCTAAAAGCTCAAAACTGAATGAGTACTTGTTGGTTGTCGTGGATTATTGCAGTAAGTGGGTGGAGGTGTTCCCGTTACGCACAGCGAAGACACATGTCATAGCGGACATTCTTGTCAGGGAGATTTTTACTCGCTGGGGAACTCCGACTTACCTTGTGTCGGATCGGGGACCCCAGTTCACATCCCAACTACTGAACACTACATGCAAGCAGTGGGGAGTGGTTCAAAAGCTTGCCACAGCATATCACCCACAAACCAACTTAACCGAGAGAGTGAATCGCACTCTCAAAACCATGATCGCCTCTTATGTCAAAGATAACCATCGGCGTTGGGATAAGTGGGTTCATGAATTTCGTTTTGCAATCAATTCTGCCTACAATGTCATTGAGCGCCATCAATCCCTATTGAACAGAGTTAAAGAAAATGTTGCAAGAGCTCAGGACAGACAGAGGAAGTACTACAACCAGAAGAGACGAGAAGAAACTTTTGAAGAGGGAGATCTTGTCTGGGTTCGTACTCATCCAGTGTCTCGGGCAGGGGATGCATTTATGGCAAAGTTGGCCCCGAAGTGGCGAGGACCCGCAAAGGTAATCAGGCAATTGAACAAAGTCAATTATAAAGTCGAAGTGTCAGCTAACCCCGTGCAGATTGAAACTTATCATGTAGAGAATTTGAAAAAGTTTTACGGTTATGTCTAACCTTTCTCTAAAGGGCGGGGTGTGTAACAGTTCTGAAAGGCTGTTCCATTTTTGTATTGTAATGCTACTCCCCACCTCAAGGGGGTCTAGGGAGGTTTCTGTAGGAAGGGCTATCCTTTTAAAAGAGACAAGTAAGAACGTTTAGGAGGTAGTGTCATGTCTTTGAGTGTTTTGCTCAACTGAGATCGACGCAAGAAACCCTATTATGAGGAACGTTATTGGTTCTACAGCTCAATGTAAGTTGTAAAGTTGTATATATTTTGTAATTCTATGTTTATTGTATTTGTCAATTGCATATTTTGATTTGTGTTTGCCTGTTTATTTAGAGGGTTCTTTTTTGACTTCATTCTATTTGGACACTTCATCTGGACTTTGTTGTGCTCTAATTCTACGGCTACGCCTTTGTTTGTTTCCCGGACTGGTGGTTGATTTATGATTTGGACCCCTTATAAGTTGGACTTCTACTCATGGATTTCTATTGAACTTTTGGAACATTGTAAACACGCACCAGTTGCCTGGACTACTTCTGGTATTGTGAGAAATTTACTTTATTTCTGCCTGAACCTGAACTTGTGTTGAACTGAAAAGTTCTTGCATAAAGAATCCTCTTTCTTGATGTGTTGAGTTGCTGATAATATTGCTTTGGTGAATTATAGAGTAATGGTTTGGGTTATCTCACAAAACCATAAATACACTTAACTCTCATAGATGAATGGATCCCCTTCATTTAGTGTGTAACCAAAATTAGAAATGTTACAACATCATTACAAGCTACGAAACACAGTACACTGTAAAACCCAACAAGTTAAGCTAACTCATTTCATTTGAGGAAACCGATTGCCTTAATTCAATTAAGTTTATAAAAAACAATAGTTATGAGTACTCTGAACTTATTTTAATCGAATCCACTAAAACAATAATACAAAGTCAAATTCAATAAGTTAAGCTAACTTATTACATTTGAGGACACCGATTGCCTTAATTTACTGTAAAACCCAACAAGTTAAGCTAACTCATTTCATTTGAGGAAACCGATTGCCTCAATTCAATTAAGTTTATAAAAACAATAGTTATGAGTACTCTGAACTTATTTCAGTTGAGTTTACTAAAAGTAGATATACATTGCAGTCAATAAATTAAGTGATTAATTAAGTGATTATTGAGCATTAGTGATTAACACCTGCTGTTAACGAGCAGAATCAATGAAGGAAAGAGAAACACAAGAACTACAACTGACTTCCAACCACAGCCTTAGATGAAATCAACTCAAGATGTTTAAATCTCTAAAGATCTCAGCAGAGGAGGATTAAACCACTACACAAACAGCATTACCAGCTTCACTTATTGCTAAACAGTTTGACTTTTGTCTTGTGTCTACATAAGTTGTTATTGAGAATGAACAGAGGGTTAGATGATAATGATTGTTTGAGTTTCATTTAAAGACACCATGATAGTGATCCGTGTTTGCTTTAGTTGGGCTCTTGACCCTTGACTTTATAACACCAGTTTTTCCTTTGGCTGCTGTAACTGAGTGTTTATAAAACACATTTGTTATGGCACATACGCCAAAAGAAAATATGAGCATGTGGTTGTGTTAAGATGATAAAAATCATCATTTAGTGACTTGATTCTCTGATCATTTCCAGAGCCTAATCTCTGATTAGACAGATGATGTATTACTTGTATTAATCATTATAATAGAACTGATTCTGCTGTAAGACCCATTGTTGTGACAATCAGATTTTAAAAACCTCTATGGTATCATGCTGACTTACACAGTAATCAAAAATCAGCATATGAATCTCAACAATGGTGACCATTAAAAAATGATTTATGCCACAATGCATGCTGGGAGCCATGGATAAGTTTTGTATTATGCTAGTACCCAGCATGCATTGCAGCATGAATAATTTTTTAATGGTCACCATTGTTGAGATTCATATGCTGATTCTTGATGTCTGTGTGAGTCTTAGTAATGCAATACCTTTTCGTGCACAACTATTTGTAAAATCCTTCATATTATCTGATGGCCGCAACATGGCTAGCTCTTATGCTATAGAATCACAGTTTTGAGTGAAACTAATATGTTGCCCTTTTAATCAGAGACCAGACTCTGAATGAAATCAGTGAATCAAGTCACTAAATGATGATTGTCATCATCAGTCCTTCACCATCAACACCCAATCAGACTTCTCCTTGCCTTTTGTGCCATAACAAATATGTTTTATAAACACTCAATTATAGCAGCCAAAGAAAATCTTAAGTGCAAAAGTCAAGGGTCAAGAGCTCCATCATGGTGACCTTAAATGACACAAATAATCAACTTCTAAACCTTTGTTAATTCTAATAAGAACTTTTGTAGACGAATGGCAGTAATAAAGTCAAACTGGTTAGTAATAAGTGAAGCTTGTAATGTTGTTTGTGGAGTTGTTTAATCCTCCTTTGCTGAGATCTTGAGATATTTAATGTCTTCTTTTATCTCCAGTTGATTTTGTTGTGGCTGGAAGTCAGTTGTAGTTCTTGTGTTTCTCTTTCCTTCAGTGATTCTGCTTGTTAACAGCAGGTGCTCATCACTAATGCTCAATCATCACTTAATTAATCACTTAATTATACAATTATCATTCTGGGATCTAGAAATGTTCTATAACTCATTCAGTTTGAGTTCTGTTTCAGTCATTCAAGTTTCGGTAATATTTGAGTGCTGTGAACTCAATTGTATTTAGTTAATATTACTGTTAGGTTTTACAGTGTACTTTTTTAGGATTGGTTACCTGCGCCTACAACCGAATCACAGCTGTTCTGATTTTCCACAAAACAACAACAACAACAACAGCAGCAATACTCGTGTGTGTGATGTTGCTAGAATGCTTTTGCGGGCAGGTTCACACAGTACGCGTCTTTCAAAAAAGTAGTTTACTAACTTGACAGTGTCATGACTCATGTATGACTCGAGACCCAAGCCACACAGAAAAACAATCGAAAAGCAGCGCGGTGGTACAGAAAAGCGCATTCTGTGTGAACACCCTAAAACGTTTTCTAACTACGTTATGATCATAGTTACAATTAAGGGCAACCTGCCTGCTAACTGTAGCACCACTGCATATTCAACTTGCCATCCATTGACAGGCTTCTTGGTGTTAGCCATGTGACATTCCACAAGATATGTTGGTTTGTTGGTACGATGCTAACTGCATCTTTGCCTGGTCCCCTAGTCCAAGAAACAAGGGCATATCGATACTTTGATTTTTTTTTTTTAAACTTCAAACTTGAAAAGTGACCGTTGCTTATTTTCCATTTAGTGGTATTTTCCGCCAAACCACTTGAACCCAAGAAGAGTGCATTGACTAGTAGTCCCACCTTAGTATGCTGTGATTGGCTATTACTCATTGGTCTAAAACACGTCGGTTTGTCCATGAGATGCACAAATTCTCGTGCGCACAAGAAGTCTCAAGTTGAAATACTTACATATGTTCTTGCATATGTTCAGGCGCCCTGTCTCGCTTCTCTGTAGCGACTATAAAATGCTTTCTAAGGCATTGGCTAACAGATTGGCTGGAGTGTTGGGTCAGGTTATCCATCCAGACCAGACATACTTTGTCCCTGGTAGATCTATATTCGACAATATTTCTTTAATTGTTAAATTTAGATAGTGGCTTGATATCTTTGGATCAGGAGAAGGCTTTAGATCGAGTAGAGCTCTCATATTTGTGGAGTACTTTAACAGCTTTTGGTTTTTGCAAAAACTTTGTAGACATGATTAGGTACTCTATTGTGATGTTGAGAGTACACTGAAAATAAATGGTGGCTTATGTTCTCCTTTTCAGGTTCTCAGAGGTATCAGACAAGGTTGTTCCTTGTCTGGAATGTTGTTTTCCATGGCTATTGAGCCATTGCTCCAACAAATAAGAGGTCAATTAACTAGTTTGTTTTTAACAGGTTGTAATAATAAGATTTGTTTGTCAGCCTATGCCGATGATATTCTGGTGATGATTAGCAGACAAAGTGATGTGCAGATTTTACTTAATTTAATTGAAGAATTTAGACTGTTGTCTTCCGCCAATATTAATTGGAAAAAAAGTGATACTTTATTGTTAGGACAATGGACTGATGGTAAACCTTGCCTTCCTGATGGGTTGTGTTGGGTAAATGGGGGTATAAAGTATTTAGGAGTTTATCTAGGGGATGACAGTGTGTTACAGAAAAATTGGGAGGGGCTGATGGAAAAAGTTAAAGGTTGTATCAGCGATTTCAGGCCCAAAAAAGGCCCAAACACAAATGATCACATTCATATAATATTTCCGAACGATCCGCTAGCTGCCCGCCCCATAAGCAGGCCGTCAAAAAAACGAGTCTCTGTAGGCAGCCTAGGCTCTGAGATCTGCACACAAAAACAACTGGTTTCACCAACCACTCAAAACCAAAATAAATAGTGTTCCAACCAATCACAGACAGGGGGTGGGTGTTGTGAGGTTTTGCGCTCGTGTTCTCTGACTTCATGTGCAGCCGTGCACGAGCGCAAAACCTCACAACTCCCACCCCCTGTCGGTGATTGGTTTTTGTGTGCAGATCTCAGAGCCTAGGCTGCCTACAGAGACGCGTTTTTTTGACAGCCTGCTTATGGGGCGGGTTTAGATGAATGTGATCATTTGTTTTTGGGCCTTTTTTTGGCCTGAAATCGCTGATACAACCTTTGAAGGGCGCTTGGATAAGTAGAAATGGTTGTTACCGAATATGTCCTATAGGGGGCAAACTCTCATCGTCAACAATCTAATGGCATCTTCACTTTGGCACAGATTGGCATGTGTAGACCCTTCACCACAGTTTTTAGCGGAAGTTCAAGCTGCTCTTGTGAACTTTTTATGGGACAAACTGCACTGGGTCCCACAGAGTGTTTTATACCTCCCCAAAGATGGCAAGGTTTGATTCACTTACAAAGTAGAATGGCTGCCTTTCGGTTACAGTTTTTATAAAGATTACTTGATGGTTCTACAGATTTCAGTAGGCATGCTGCTATTTGCACCATTTTGCGCACTATTGGGGGATTTGGACTGGACAAATTATGTATTTGTATTATGGTGTTTATAATTCGACCAGGTCTGGGCTCTAGCCCTGAGATTGAATGGCCTGTCAATGAAAAACTCTGTGCAGTCAATGATAACTACGCATTTCTTAAACCTCTTCTTGAACTTCTGTGGCATGTTTTTTCCGAAGAACCTCTGCAGATAGCCAGGAGATTAAAAATTGGAGACGCTTTGCAAGGACAGGTATGACTTTGTTGATAACATTTGAAACACATGCAAGAGGACACACTAAACCGGAAACCAAGGTCTAAATGGGCAAGTCCGTGTCAGAGCTTCATCAAAATTAAAAGAAGTTGATTCTTCTTGGATATAACCATTCTTTCTGAAATAAGGGGTGCAATTAAGTTCAAAATCCAAATAAACGGAGCAAAAGATGGCAGTTCAAAATAAAATGAAAAGAATTTCTGTTTGCGCTTAATTTGACTAGCTGCATCATTCTCTGAGACAATTAAACTTTCTGAAGTGATGGACAATGTTGACAGCTTGTCTTTGTAAGAGTCTCTTTCTAAATGCAACCTATGTACCTCTTGCTGTAGCATTTCACACATATGACATTGTCCTGCATTGTCTTGGTTGTCCCCTTCTTCTTCCTGGTTGTCGTCAGGAACAATCTCTGATTCTGGTCCTGGTCCAGCTGCAGAATAAAGCTGTCTCCTTCTCACTGCTCGATGGTACCGACCCTGTTTATCTGCTGCTCTCTTAGCAGATGCAGTTGGATCGGCTAACTCAGGTCCCAGGTGTTGCGAAGGAGCAAAGTCAGGGTGGTCAGGTCAGGGTTCGGACAACCTGCATAATATACTTAAAGACATAGGCCATTTAAGCATGTGCTCTTAAGTAACTATATTTTACCAAATGTTTACAACTTCCATTTTGGACACTGGAGAGTTTAAATTAGGCCTAACAAAGCAAGCTTTACAATGAACACTGCTGTTTGTTAAGCCTGGGCCTAGACCTTAATTGTAGAAATTGTCCGCTCTGTAATTTAGGCTACAACATTTCATTTTAATGGAGTAAGGCAGTTCACGTTTCATCCTTTAAAAACAGCACAGAACACAGTAGCTTCAGTAGAACAGCAGACTTAGGACAAAAGGGGGTGCTGTTTTTCAGTAAAAGCTTGCAGTCTTTTTTCAGTTCAAACAAACACTTGACGAAACGTTAATCAACATTTAGTTTGCTTGCACTACATTAAAAAAGACTGCAAACTTTCAGTGTGTTACAGCTCCTACTTTTGCCCTTACATTTACACATTTAACTTGACCTTGTACTGTGTCAACTGGAAAGCATATCGATGGAGCCATATCGATGGAGCACCGATATCTTGGTGCCTATTGCTTACAAACATTCTGAAATGCAGTATATAGGTGATTTTGTTTTGGAACCTTCAGAATTTTTCTTTGACTTTCCTTGGTCACTTTTTGTCTGATTCCAACAAATCATACATCAAATTTGCTCATTGTGACTCATTTTGCCATTTAAATTTAAATCAATACTTTATTCCAAATCAAACAACAGAGAGTATCGTTTTTTTTTTTTTTTTTTAATGAGGGTTAAAAAGTTTAATATGGTTTCCGCCAGTAGAAGGCGCTCATGCAACCGAAGCAATGACACACATCCAAATCTAGAAGAAGAAGAGAAGTGAGCGAGGGAAGAGAACATAAACATGTGAAGTGAAACACAGGCGTTTGTTCTGCTCTAAATCTGCTGTTATTCAGACTGTGAGTACGTTCATTTAATCCTTTATTGGGGAGAAATCTAAATCCAAACGACTAATCGATTCAGTTAATTTAGTGAATCACTAACAAACGAATCAAAATGAACCGACTGATGTTTTGCATCGTGAAACGTAAACAACTCGTTATACTGACTGGTTTTTCACATTAAAATGTGATTACAAAAATATTATGAGTTGTGTTTGCATTTTATGTAATAAACAAACAAACTGATTCACAGTTTTTAATGTATGTAAATCGTAAGAGCAACATAAAAATCAGCTTTAGGCGTTGAATTGATTGAAACATAATGAGAGTTCTTCATGAGAGTTTAAGTGCTGGCGAATATTCCCATCTTCCCACAGGACAAGAAGCAAGCAAGCAGGAGCAATTACTCCAGCAGAAACTACTGACATACTATTGTGAAGATGGAGTTTGAGGAAGAACCCTGCAGAATAAAAGATGAAGATACAGAGGAACAAATAGGTTGGTGTTTTTTTTTAATCATTTTCTTTAATGACTGACGGGGAACATTAAAATGAAAACTCACATATCCTCCTTAGACCCAGGCATAGACCTGTAAAGAGCAATTTCAGGGCATTTCAGAGATATAGTTTCACTATTACAACTAGAGCCCGACCGATATGGATTTTTGGGCGCCGATGCCGATAAAAAAAAGCCAGATACCGATATATCGGCCGATATTATTTGTGTGTATATTATAATACAGTAGCAATATTATTTATGTGTATTATAGTACAGTAAGTTTGGACACACTTTCCAATTGGTGTGTACAAACTTTTGATGGGTACTGTATATAGAATAAACAGAATAAATATATAAACGTTTTGCAATGATCACTCAAATGTGGTGATCAAACACTTGTGTGACAAAGATATGGGTATCAGGCAGGGTGAATGATAGAATGAGAATTTGAGCTGTAACCAAACTAGTTTGCATTGCATTTTATATTATATTATATTCTAAATACTCTTCTATTTTTAATCTTAACTTTTCTTCTAATTTAATCTGCCACAATTCAAAGATGTGGCTTACCATAAACCATGATGTAAATATCTGAAAGTGACAACAAGTGGAGGAAGAACTCAGATCTTTTTAGTAAAGTAAAATTAATAATATCATAATGAAAACGTTTATAATTACATATGTACAGTAGTTTTATACTATTTTAAATAAGTAGTAAGCAAAATGTACTAAACGTGAAACTAGGCTACAGGGCTGGACCCGAATATTCGTTCGGTGGGTTGGTATTCGATTTGAAAATTTGACATTCGAATATTTGTTGTTGTTTTTTTTTTCCACATCTGGGATCCCCCGCGAAACGGTTCTCATTCGCACTTGAATAAGGCCGGCGACACACTGACTGCGTGGCATGGCCGTTTTTATTTCGGCTCCCATGTTAACAGGTTGGAGTTTGCACACTGCCTGCGTGAGACACGCGTCTCTCAGGCGCGGCTCGAGCCACGCAGAAAACGCGTGCATGCCAGAAATAGAACAGACGCGCAAGTCTTCTCTGGCAAGAGCGCAGAACAGCGGAGTTTGTAAGGACCGAAGTGCATGCCTGAGCTTGTGTTTTGGATTAAGCTGTGTTGCTTTGACATTGTGGAAAATAGAATAATAGAAACAAAATGTATTAGACTTTTTACCCGTTATTATCAATCTAAATTAATCTCGTTTTTTAATTTAACTTAATTTCGTTTTTCTTTATTTAAATTTCGTTTAATTTCTTTATTTAAATTTCGTTTTTCTTTATTTAAATTTCGTTTAATTTCTTTATTTAAATTTCGTTTAATTTCTTTATTTAAATTTCGTTTAATTTCTTTATTTAAATCTACCCTTTACTGTGTCAGTAATTTTGTTAGTCAGAAATATATTAGACTACCTTAAAAGTATTGCTTAATTTAACAGACCTGTGTGTGCGTTTTATATCACTAACAGTGTCCGTTCTCGGACGCGTTCTCTGCCTGCCTGAGGTGCGCCGCTTCCCGCTCGCACTGTTCTGTAGTTTACTAAAAGTGTATTAATTCTGAATGTGTCGCGTCTCCATCTGGCTACTTTTAATGCAAAATGGCCCTATATAAAGTGTTATAATTACATAAATTATTGGAATATTGCTTTATGTTGTAACGTAGCAGAATGAGCTTTAACACTGTCTACACCGGACGCGGCTGTTATTTTTTTGCCAGTTCTTTGTAACAGCTTTTAGGTGCTTTATTGGCAGCGCCATCCTTACATAAATCACTGCACGCTGCATTTTTTTAAATATTAATTTATCGGCCGTTATAAATGCCGATACCGATAGTTAGGAAAATGCCTAATATCGGCCGATAATATCGGCTTGCCGATATATCGGTCGGGCTCTAATTACAACCCCTTCTCCTTGGTCTTTAAAATGATTGTAGGGCCCTATGAAATCCGTTTTATTTTTTCTCAAATTCCGTTTTATTTTTTTTTCAAATTCCGTTTTTTTGGATAATTTTTAGCCTTTTCGGATTTTTCGGATTTTTTTTTTTTCTTTTCACTTCTAAGCAGTATTGACCTTTAAAAATTTACTTACACAAACTCACAACTCAGCTTTTTTATTTAAACTGTTAATATATTCAGCAAAGCACATTCAAAATTCTTCAAAATTCAGCCAAACCTTCAACAAATCTAATAGAATCCAAAAATAACTGTTACAAGGTAGGATTGATGAGTATTAAATTAAAGATTAAATTAGCTTTTAAATCATTTTTCACAAAGAATGTTTTATAAAAATATAAACCTCGCATATTTAAGCCTTTAAATCACTTTTATAAAAAGAATGTGTCAAAAAAGATAAACATTTACAATGATACTGACATTTACAAATACAATGCATATTAGCTTAGGCAATCTTTTATTATTAATAGTAAAATTCGGTCCGATTTTCCCGTGGCGTCTGACGTTAATGCAACCATGCACCGCGCTCTCCACAACGACAAAGAAGTTTTAGTAGCTAATAGATTTCCACCACCGAAAAACGCTTGCTGTAGCTCTGCTACAAGATTTATTTACGGAGAAGAGAAAAACACCCGTAGTGTTTGTGGTGTGCTACCCCCATTCTTTATGTTGACTGAGCTTTCAATGTTGTTACGGAAAGGGTGAAGTTGATATGTTGGTTCTTGTCTCATGAACTGCGGTGCGCTTGCGGCAGTCTGAAAAGTTGAGGTGTTTTCATCTCGGTGCGCCTGGAAAAAATGAGCGCGTCGGCGCTTCACTTATGAGCGCGCTTGCCGCGCGCCTACATTTGAAATAACGAACTTGAGCGCGCAAAAGGTTCACGCTTGCACTCATACTGAAAAGCGCGCTGTTTGCAGCCCTGTATATTAACTGTATTGACAGATGTCTCTCTATATGGCTCTGGTTTTAGGTAGAGACCTTTCTACGTTTGTTGTTTTAAACTGAAAAAATTAGAAGGAAGTAAAAAAATCGTTTATTTAATATGTCAACAAAACATATGCAAATTCCGTGCGTATAAGAGAATTCCGTTTTCATGTGTAAATTCCGTGATTCCGTCCGTGTTTTCCGCATCACGGAAATCATAGGGCCCTATGATTGGCATTGACTGAATGATCAAATTTAGCACTCTTATGGAAATATGATAATATTTTGTAATTTTTTAAAATTTGACTTTAAATTGTTTGTTGTAATTAAACATCTCAGGAAAACGTTATGGGGTTTCGGACAGGGGATCTCTGGATAATCCGTAATTCGTTTGTAATTATAAAACAAAAATACCGTTTTTCTGTTTTTTTGTTTTAAAACGAAAAATCAAATAACCGTTTTTGGTGTCAGAATCAAAAAACGAAAAAACAATTAAAAAAGTAACTATAGTTAGCGAGGTGATTGTAGACTAAAACTGAACTAATATAACGTTTTTTAGTACAACTAAAGTAGCACTGGGTGTGAAAAAAACACTTTAGTTAACTGAAATAAAAATTAAATCTAATAAAATAATAACTCTGGCTGTTAGGGAGAATTAAACATTTGTACATTTTGGGGTCAACAAATGTTAAAGCTTTTTAACATACTGATTTTGCCACATGCACAACCAACACCACACTTTATGTAAAAAAGATTGGTGAACATTATTTATTATCTATAACTTCAGTAAAGCAGATGTAAAACACTACAAGGGGAATGTGTTGCTCTCAGGAGGAGGCTGTATTGGCACAATGACATCCTGGCTCTGGCTAAATCTGTCCACTGCAGAGGCTATAACCACAACCTGGAGGAGGAACTAGTATAAATGTATAAAAGTATAATATAACCTTAACATTATAACATTTACAGTAGGTTTTAGTCTTCACTCACCCACTATGCTTGTAAATCATTTAAGGGCATATATGCAAGTGAAAGAGTTGCAATGCAGAGCCCTGCTTCACTGTACCGTTGTACATTATGATGTACATTTGTATTTAAAGACATAAGTTGACATCATCCAATTCCACAAAAGTAGTGCCACAATTCAAAGATGTGGCTTACCATAAACCATGATGTAAATATCTGAAAGTGACAACAAGGCCCTTTTATGGTGCCGGAGGAAGGAGTGGTGTGCTGCTTTGTCCTGCCAGTCCAGCATTTATTTGAAGAGAGAGTGATGGTAGGTGACTGGGGCCAGTCTTGCTACTATCATCAGTCCTTAAACCCTGCACACAGTGCACAGGCTCACATCCTCCAGGTATTAGGGAAACTCTGGGAGGCCCTGACACGAGTAGCAGGGAGAAAAACGAGATGATTTAACTTCACTTTTATTTTACTTTACACAAGTACCAAGAGTACAGAGCACTGCCTTTCCCTGGTGGTTCATCAAACAGAATTAAATCCAAAAAAGCACTAAAAGATCTGAAAGTCCCTGAGCTAGAGATAATTTTTGACTCTAAGGCTAGGTTTGTAAGGCTAGGTTTCACACACAAGTAGGTCTACATAACTAATGAGAACTACAAGCTGCATAAAAAATATTTCATCTACTTTACTAACATAATAAGTATATTACACTGGAGAAAAATGCAAAGGAAAATAAAAAGTATACAACTTTATAGATTTGTTTTGGAAGAGTTTTGTTTTGACACAGAAGGGGTAACAGTAGATGGTGGATGCTGAGAGTTTTTAGCAGCTATAGTGCCATAGAAAGAGGAGCTGGAAGGCAGGTGAAGTTCTGCACACCCTTCAAACTCAGTGATTAGCTTCTGTTGGTAGCAGTGCTTGCCTTCTCTTTTATATAAACACAAGTCAAAAGGCCAAACCCTTGTTGCCTGTTGTCGCCACAGAAAGAGTCGGTGCACAGAAGGGGGTAGAGTGACTCTGCTGGTTGAGCTTCCACATAGCAAGAAGGGCTATAAATATGTTACAAAACTAAAATGTGAATTAAATAATAGAAACTTATAAATAAATAGGCTACCTGCTATCCTAAGCTACATATAAAATGAGTTCACTTGTCTTAATCTGAAGTTACAGGTCACCAATGGTCTTACAAATGTTTAATTCTCCCTAACAGCCAGAGTTATTATTTTATTAGTTTTAATTTTTATTTCAGTTAACTAAAGTGTTTTTTTCACACCCAGTGCTACTTTAGTTGTACTAAAAAAACGTTATATTAGTTCAGTTTTAGTCTACAATCACCTCGCTAACTATAGTTACTTTTATTTTGAAAGTGTTACCGGTTACTTTCGCTTCCAAAAAAGGAATAGACCACGTGACTTCCGTTTTTGGTTTATAAACGAAAAATGAATTGACTGAAGTTCAAAGACTCTCTTCATTCTTTGTTCAAAAAGGAATAACGATAAAATGATCGCCAAAAACGAAAAACGGGCCGTTTTTAATTGGTTTTTCGTTTTTTTGATTCTGACACCAAAAACGGTTATTTGGCTTTTCATTTTGAAACAAAAAACAGAAAAACGGTATTTTCGTTTTATAATTACAAACGAATTACGGATTATCCAGAGATCCCCTGATCGGGGGGTTTCAAATCATTATATATGACTCTGTTAGGAAACAGGCTATCGATTAGAAGATGGCTATCGATTATCTAGAAGAAACCAGGACTTACAGCATGTTTATCAGGCATTTTGGGGAAATGTCAATTGGGAAGGAAATTTTATATCAATATTCCAATGAAATATTATATATTTTTATGAAATTGTTGCCAAGTTATTACTCTCATTATTAAACTTCTTTTTTTTTCATTACATGTCCAAAAGAACACATCAATATGCTAATTAAATACATTGAATAGAATGGGACTACCCATTTATTGCAATTTTACACACATTGTGCATAAAGTAAAATGGTATGTAAAATCATTCTATTATATTTTTCATAACGTAGTCGAGAATCTCCATTATACAAAGTTTGGTTAAAAATAGCCTTAAACCTAAAAATTAATTGGTAAATAAAAAAATAAATAAACATGACATGTCTAATCATGCCATTTTATTTTCTTAATAACTGAGTCCTGGTGTCCTCTACAGATGACATAGCGTAAAATATGAACAAAATATCCTTTTTCAAAAAAGTTTTCATTTGTTTCTTATGCTCCAAACAATGTAATTGTTATGACCGCTAGGGGTCAGCCATAACAGGAAATGTTATGCCAAATAATAAGAGTTTTATTATTTTTAACAAGAGTTTAGTATCAGGGGCAGACAAGGCCAAAATAACAAACAAAACAATCTTTTTTTTAACCTCTACATTTCCAAAAATACATTTCCAAAAATAAAGATAACAAAATACAATTTAAACTTGCCTACCTCCCTAAATCAAAAACAGTGTGAAAAGATATATACTAAATAAAATGGCGTCAAACCCCCTACATCCCTTAATTTGGCAAAATTGTATATCAGAATATTTACACAAGATGTATACACAGGTTCGTAGCAAACAATCCAAAATCAGAATCCAAATCGTAGTCGATCAGGCATGGGTCAAGTTAACAAGTCAAAATTACAATCACACTCTCAGTCTCAAATCTCTAGACTAGACAAAACGACGATGATATGAAGCAATAGCGAAGAGGTACACAATCACACACGATGGCACGATAATGGCAGAGGTTAAGTGTATGGCTGTCACTAACGATTATTTCAGTAAAAGAGTAATCGATCGGTTATTTTGATGATTAATCGTTAGCCCTTAAAGGGCACCTATTATGACTCTTTTCACAAGATGTAAAATAAGTCTCTGATGTCCCCAGAGTGTGTATGTGAAGTTTTAGCTCAAAATACCCAACAGATAATTTTTTACAGCATGTTTAAATTGTCATTTTTTTGGGGCTCAGAAAAACGCGCTGTTTTAGTGTGTGCCCTTTAAATGCAAATAAGCTGCTGCTGCACGGCACAGGGGGCGGAGCCTCACGAGCTCACGCTCAGAGCCAGGACAATCTCATCTGATAATATCAGAACAAAAACTCTCAGTTGCGGTGTTCATTTCGACTTGGAGTCGGACAATAATGCCTACAGAGCCAGAGAATATATGCTGTATGGAGATAGAACAGGAATAGTTTAGTTTAATTATGGTTATAACTTATTTATCATCTGCTTTTATCCACTATTAATACAAGCCTGCTGTAGCAGACCCTGTCCGAATGATGACCAGAATATACTGATGAGTTCAATGAAGTTTATTGTACATCACACAAAAGATGAAGCGTTAGTTTTACTCCAGAGAATCACAGTAAGAGCTGAATAAACACAGTATAAGAAGTGAGCATTAAAGTCTTATCCATAAACTCTCTCTCTCTCCCTTTCATTATCATGGAACATACACAGCGAAGTACACAAAACACTTGTTACAACTAACAGTAAACAAATATATACACACCTTTTCAGTGGGTGCTTAATAAACTGGTAAACCTTTTATCCGTAAAACGACTCCATGAGCTGTCATAAAGAGCGTGCTCTCACTTTCATTTCTGCCGTGGTCAGTAACGTTAGTCCTGTCGCTCTGAAGACCGTAAGCTGGATCACAAACAGTACAGATTTATCCTCGAGTAACAACGAGAGCAGGGTTTCCGTTGTCCGGTAATTGCCGGACATTGGCCGGAAAAAAAATTAAATGTCCGACAAAATTAAATCTCTCCGGTCAAATTGTCCGATTAAAATTGCCTAATAATCCTGCCCCCCTAACACAATCTGAATTTGAGAATAAGCCTAAAATGTATAAAGCAAAAATACACCGACCTTTATATGTTATAAAGGAAAAGGCTCTACCGTTTAAAGTTATTAAACATTATTACATGGCTTGGTTGAATTCCAATGTGGAATGCGGTCTTATTTCTTGATATCAGACCGCTGCGAAGCACTAGCGGCGCCAGGATTTTGATTGTAGGTGGGCCTCCAGAAAACTGGATATTGATGAGATGCGCTCCCGTTCACGAGCAATGCAAGTGACCGCGCGGGCGCCGTCAAGGCCTATCGTCTGCTATATTAAAAATTATTATTATTATATTAAATTTAGGCAATTGGTTGATAAAAAAATTATTAAAATTAAGATACAATTTATACAAAACGAAATTCACTTCAAAAAAGGCTTTCTACAAAACAAAAAACTTAATTAAGTGGTCAAGATCATTTCTGACCCGCTCCATTTCTCTCGATATTGCGCATACTATCTTACACGTGCGGTTCACTTTTCATAATCCACATAAATTAAAAAATAACATTATAATATTTTAACAAATATTAAACTAAATGAGCTTATTTAATGGCTACAACACGTATAGTAGACCTAGACTCTCTATTTGTACAAATTGCTGCACATTCTGAATTTTGCACAAGTTGAAAGGCAATTGTTTGTTCATGCATAGCAAAACATATCTGCAACATTTATCAAGTTCACTGATAATTATGCGTGCATTTATTAATTATTATCTTAATGAATAATGAAACAAGGACGAAGCATAAACTGCGTTGTTTGTTTAGAATGGAATGGATCGCAAATAGATCCGAATGAAGAAACGTACAAAACCATAGTAGAAAATGGGTCTCGAGTGTTCCTTCAGAGAGGGGTTCTCGCTGCAGAATCGGATCAAGACGAAGAAGCGAAGTCGCCTTGCGGAGAACAAGGTTACGCGGCTTATGCGCATTGCAGGTTCTGGAGAGACACTGGGAAGTTCGCTTGAGTAAAAACAATAGGCTTCAGATAGTTTATGTGGGGAAGGGGGATTGGTTTGTTAAACTATGAATGTGAAACCATAGTAAAAACAATTGGCGTTGACGCCAATCGGACGTTCATGTTTTTTTCCGTCTATTTGAAAGTTAGGCTATAGGCTATAGCCTAAACATGTTGCATTCTATATGGCCTGATTATGTCATTTTTTAAGTAACATAGCCTGCCTCCAGTTTTCCTCAACTTGACTAATTAAG
Source organism: Vimba vimba (assembly GCA_022828995.1). Taxonomy (NCBI): domain Eukaryota; kingdom Metazoa; phylum Chordata; class Actinopteri; order Cypriniformes; family Leuciscidae; genus Vimba; species Vimba vimba. The sequence goes on along the minus strand of CM040829.1, from coordinate 29,723,740 downwards.
AGGCGATATTTGACTGGCATATTATCAAAATGTCCGGAAAACGAAACCTCTTCCGGTCACTTTGACCGGCACCATTTTTTTCTAGCGGAAACTCTGAACGAGAGTAAATGAAGACTGCTGTGTTCATTCTTACATCCAACAACAAAACACCTCAATCGCTTAGGAGACATTCTTGTCTACAGCTGCTCAAGCGTCGAAACACTGGTGGAGTGTGTCCAGCTCACTCAGGGCGGGTCTATGCTCAAACTGTAGTGTCAATCAACAGTCGTGGGAGGGGCCTGTGCAAAGTGACGTCACATTGCCCCGAATCTGAGAACAGCTTGTTCTGAGACAGTGCTTATGATTTATGGGGATTATAAAAAAAGCACTGGGTGGATTTTTATCATTATAGGGTGGTTGTGTACACACACTGCCAACACACATTTATGTTCAAACACCATGTAAAAGTGAATTTTGCATAATAGGTGCCCTTTAAAATGATTTTAAAATACATATACAAAGTTCAGGAGGAGCATGTTCAGATAATTAAGCTAATTACTAAGCCCTCCCTCCAAACAGCACACCAAATACGCATAATCTTTACTCTAATTTTATGTAAGTGTGAACTTGCGAAACACAAAAAAAGTTCTGGTTCTTAGGAGGATATAACAATACATCTAAAACTAGATACTAGTAGACTAAATTAAGAATGAACTTTATTTCTTTGTTTCTCATTTGTCCTCCTTTAATTGAATTTTGGGAATTTAATGTTGATTTCAGACCTGATGGATGTGAATGAAGACAAACACCATCATTTCACAAATGAAGATGGAGAATGTACATATAAAAATGAAGACCAACAACATCTGTTTCAAAAACCTTATTTCAAAAATGAAGATGGAAATGCAGTCGTTTCAAAGACTGAAGAGAATTTCACAAAAAAAACAGCTGGGAAATCTGGACTCAAAGGATTTTTCACCTGCTCTGAGTGTGGAATGTTTTACGTGCATAACACAGACCTTAAGAAACACATGAAATCTCACACTGGAGAAAAACTGTTCACATGCATTCAGTGTGGAAAGACTTTCTTACATAAATCAGACCTTAACAGACACATGAGAATTCACACTGGAGAAAGACCGTTCACATGTTCTCAGTGTGCAAAAAGTTTCAGTTGCAAAAGAGTTCTCAAAAATCATCTGCGCTCTCACTCTGGAGTGAGATCATTCAGCTGTGATCAGTGTGATAAAACATTTGTTGTGGAATCAATCTTAAGGAGACACCTTAAAATTCATGCTGCTGTGAAACCTCATGTTTGTTCTTTTTGTGGAAAGAGTTTTTCACTACTGAAGTATTTAAAAGTGCATGAGCGTATTCATACTGGTGTGAGACCTTATGTGTGCTTTGAATGTGGGAAGAGCTTTGCTACAACAACACATTTAAAATTACACCAGAGAATTCATACTGGAGAGAGACCGTACAAGTGCTCAAACTGTGGAAAGAGTTTTGCTCGGTCAGGAGACATGAAAGATCATGAGAGAGTTCATACTGGAGAGAAGCCGTACCAGTGTACTTCGTGTGGGAAGAGATTCACTCGATCATCTCATCAACGGACTCATGAGAAAAAGCATTGCCCAAAGTTGTCTAAGTGAGCCCAAAGTTGCCCATTTCCTAAAGTTGTTTAATTTCTTTCCCTTTGCTTTTATGTTTTATCTTGGGATGCCCATCCCGAGTTTACTAAAGAGTACGTCAGCTCCAGTTTGGAACCAAACTCTTATAAAGACTTCAGATGCTACAATACCTGTGAAGATATTACGCCAGCTCTGAATCAACATGCACCAATGCTATTTTTTTCTATATATCCCAATCATTTTTTAACAAACATTTATTTATTAGTTCAATGAGCTCATTGTTTCTGCCTTAAATGAATACATTATTAGCTAGCTGTGTGATTTGTATATACATTTCTAAAATGCATAACTTGGACACAGTCACCTCTGAGAACACATCACTCTAAATTGTAATATAGACATGCATTTTCAGTAAAGCTGTTTTGAAACGATATGTATTGTGAAAAGCCAACTACAAATAAATGTGAATTGAATTGTGCAAAGTTCACATTCACACACATGATTTACAAATATTTCACTTACAAATGATTTGACATTCAGATTGTTTCAACAGTTATTTAATCTAAGAGGGTAATTTACCAAAAATGAATTAAGTTTAAATCTGGTGACAGTTTGGTCAAGCATTGCCCTTCTCTTTTTAGAACTGCTGTAATATGAATATTACCGTTATTGCAGTTTGTAATATAGCTGTCTGTGAATGTTAACGATCTTTAAAGTTGTGAAGATAAAAGTGCATGATAAATAAAGTTATTGTCTCTCAAAAGAAAGAATCAAGACTGAAAACAAGCTGTCAGAAATTTGAATGCCACTTTGTTATGGCTACACGTCACTGGGTAACTCATTTGCATAATACCTGCATATGGTCTACATTGGCTGCCCGATAACATCTACTTTGACCCACCCTCAAATGTTGTAGCTGGTTGTGTTGTGTACGTGTTGAGAAGATGCTGGCTGCGTTCGAAACCACATACTTCCCAACTGTATAGTAGGGAAAAAGCAGTAGGCGAGAGAATATGTTTGAATCCTTAGCATTCATAAAAGAGTAGGTGAGAATTACCTGGGTGACGTGAGAATTCTCGTGAGATTTGGATGTGCGTATATTATAGTGTGTTCGAATACGCCTACTTACCTACTATATTGTAGGAGAAAACAGTATGTGAAAGGAGTAGTATGTCTGAAACATCAGGATTCATAAAAGGATGGTCTACTGCTTCTGCTCAGATTCTGAAGCACTCATCGATGGATACTTTTCTATCCCAGGAGGCCATGGGAGAGGATACGTCATAATCAAACATCGCAGAGATCAGCGACGCTGGTGTTTTCAAATGTGAGTAAACACGGTTCCTTTTGTTAAAATCGTACGTGTTGAGCTACAGAGTAAACTGTTGAATTGTTGGTGTAAAGATGCTAGACAGTATAGTATAGTTGTGATTTTGCTGTAAAAACACGTTTTATTATGTATAGCTAACGGGAGTTCAAGTAAGCACACATACATCTCCAAAGTGGATTTACATAAACCATATACATCTTAAAGACTTAAAAAGCTTATTTTAAACGTGTATTTACATCTGACAGGAAAATATTCTATAAGTATTGCAGATGAGCACATCAAAACATGAAATAGACATCTGAGTGATGAATGTGTGCTATTATGTAAGAGAATTCACTGTTGTCAACACTGCTTACATCAGGGGCCTGTACCATGAAGGTAGCTGAACAAACTCGGGGTTACAGGATTAGTTTTGAGTTGACAAAACCAAACCGATGCAATCAGGCTTTATTGGTACCATGATGCAGCTCATCAACTTTCTCTGTCAACTCAGGCTTTGATCCTCAAGCTATGATTACTCCACGCGCGCGTGCACATAAAAGAGTGACGTCGACACTGAACAACCAATCGCGGGTCGCGATTTTTCCGCGGAGGAGCAAGAGATAATCATTCATAATTACGATGAATTTAAATATGTATTTCAAGCTCGAAACAATACGGTCTCTGTGGCCAAAGCAAGAGAAGACTGTTGGAGAAAGATTGCTGATTGTTAATGTGTAAGTTAAACAAATACGTCCTATATTTATGTAAAATTATGTATGTATGTGTAGCCTATACGTGTAATATAGCCTATAGCCTATTTTTATAATATATAAAAATGTGCATGTACCGGTACTAAGAAAAATTAATATTCATTGATTTTTAGATGCAACCCCAACTCCAAATGTTCTTGGCAGCAGATAAAGACAAAATATAAAAATATAATTCAAAGTGGTGAGTATTTACCACAACCTTTTATTACTTTTGTGAACATTTTATCACAAACACTTGTTTGCAGAAAACAGAAATAAAGAATTAAATTCAGAAAACCAGAATACACTGTGGCGGAGGAGTTGGCTCTGAGTGGGCAATAAGGGATGGCCGATTATGGATGGGATTACAGGTGCTGTACAATCTGACCCTGGTGCTGGCTCCTCTAAGCAAGTAACACTGGGTACGTGTGCAATACATTACTACTTTAAGTTTTAAATATGGCTGACTGTATGTTCTGCAGAGGGAAATACAGTGTCCCTGTTGAAGCCAGCACACATACACACAGTCTCCCACACAGAGGTCAGTATGCAGCAGACAGAACACCAAACATAACCTGCTTTACAACAGTTATGCTTTACATTGGCCTATTTTTATTTATTAGGGTGGAGGAAATGAAGACACTCTGTCTGTGTGCTCAGACAGTTGCTGCTGTGAATACACTGGGCTTTTTATTATGGCAAACATTTGAATGTGTGGCATAAAAAAGGGACTGACCCTTACACATCTCTTTTATTGTAGGATTTTTCACAACCTGCCCCAGAAACTGAGGCCTCTACCTCAATGGGCTTCAGAAGAAATGTGAACAAGGTTAAAAAACTTAACATAAATTACAGTCAGTCCTGTGTTTGTAGGAAATCAAGGAACTTTTTGTGATTTGATGAGCCTCCAGAAACTTGTAATGATCATGTTTGTGGTGGAATTATGTTTCAGGTGGAAACAGACTCAGTCAGGGCCCTGTACAAAAGGAGTCTTGAACTAGACTGCACACTAAAGGAGCTGACTGTGAGCTGAGGAGGCTCCAAACAAAATCAAACCGCTGGATAAAACTGATCTCAGTATGTGTATATATATATATATATATATATATATATATATATATATATATATATATATAACTTATTTAACCAAGTAACACTTTAGTATGAATATTTATTAATGCATCTTTCTCTTGCTCTCTTTCTCCCTCCCATCCCACAAAACCAATAAAACAGTTTGAGACATATCTGCAGTTTCAATGTGCTTGATTGCATCTACATCTGCACCAGTTGGGTGGTCAAGTGTGATCGGGTCAGTTTCATCGGGGAGAAGCTGGTTTTGTGGTGTTTCTCGCTCCTTTCTACTGGTGGCTATATTGTGCAGAATGGCACATGCAGCCACTATCTGTGATCTCTGGTGACTCTTAAGGGCCGAATTGAAACGTGCATTTAGGATGCCAAAGGTCATCTCTATCTTCACTCTGGTTTTACTGACGGCAACATTGAAGCGGTGCTGTGGCCCTGTCTGATGATAGGGGGTTATTGTGTAGGTTTTTCTAGCTCAGTTCAAATTAACAGTGTTTTGTACTGTACCAAATTTAACTTGCTTTCCTCAAAGCGCTGACACAACACAGACTCACAGAAAATTCGTGAGACAAGCACTGGAGCCAGGCCATTTGTCATCCAAACTTTGATCATATATGTTCATGACCACAAGTTATATCTGTTAATGTCACTATTAATTTAAAGATTCATCTCACAGAAAATAATCATCTCACATATTCACATCATCTCTACCTGAACATTAAGGCTGTGATAGGACTTCCTATTAACATAATCTGCCTCATGTTCCCCTAGAGCAGTGGAGATTGGAGCAATAGACTGCATACATGTTGCAATGACTTGGGAATCCTATCATAAGATTAACAGAAGAATAATAAAAAAAAAGATTCAAAATAATTCTTAACATGTATTATATTGTATAGTACACTTGTGAAATTTGCTTAAAAAAAAAAAAGTGTTCATGTGATGTCACCCTATCAATATATCTTACTGGCAATTTTACAAAAGCCCTCTTTTATGGACATGGTCGATAAATGTCCGGGGAACACTATTAATGAAACTATTCATGTACTCCTGCAGAGCGAGGACCACCTTACGAATGGTTTGACAAACCGTGTTTTCCCCTATAGCTTCTGTGCGTCACCCACCGTGCAAGAATGTACCACTTGCACAAAAAAAAAAAAAAAAAAAAAAACCGCAACGCAATATTTGCGGTACAGTAAGTGCATGAATTCTACGTGTTAAATTCTTTATGTGCGGCTCAAGAAGTTCGCAAAGATAAGACATTCCTTCCGCGGAAAATCTGTATCTTTCATAGGCTAAGTAACTATCAGTTAAGGCAAGGGGATTTTGTCTGGCTAAAAACTCTTTCTCTACGAGCTCGTCAAACAATTTGCGCTGAGATGTCCACCGGATTTGGAAGAAAAGGTGAAGTCATTGCAACAGACACTTGGAATAAGTTACGTCACCTATATGTATCTTTGCTCTCAGCTGATTGGTCAAACTTCAGTCTGAGATCTCGAATCCAGAACATAACCTGCCCCGGAGCAGGTTAGCCGTGCAGCGTAAGATACCATGGCAACGAACACCGATTAAAGCCGAGCTACTTTCATAGTACCTAAAACCCAGGGTTGGCGGAAACTAAGCTGAAACATAGCTGGCTAGCCACCTAATCCGGCTTCATGGTACAGGCCCCAGATAAATGAGCTGTAAGGTAAATAAGCAAATCTATAAAGTAACTAAACATAAGTTATCTATTGTATGTGTCCATTAGAACTGTTGATAAATTGAGGTACATTTTTAAAAAGTGTTGACACATCAGCAACATTCTCAACATGTAAATGTAGTATTGAGCTCATAAATCACAGAGGTAATGTGAATCTTGTCTGGATGTTACAGGGACAGATGAACACGTGTGTTTATCCAGTAGAAAGTGACTCATGAAGCTGAATGCTGCCATCAAAGGCTTTGAGTGAGTATACTACAGAAATAAATAACAAAATCTATTAAGTTGTAGTTTATTTTAAATATTGTAATTTCAAACAGAAATATTACAGCACTGTAACAATATTAGCTCAAAGGGGAAATATTAATAATAATCCATAATTACCAATTATGATTAATTATTAATATTTGGGTCAGTTAATTAGATTAACTTTTAGGTAAGCCAAATTAATATTACAATCAATTAATCAGTTCCAACGAACTCTTCGATTATTCATTTATTCTAAGAAAAATGTATCTTTCAGGGTCACTGAAAAATTATTATTTCTTATCGTGTACAGCAATTAGAGCATGTAACAGGATCAAAATCGTAAAAGGGACTTTGTATGCAAACAGAGGATCAGAAATCAAATTCATAATTGTGCACAAGTTTTATTAACTAAATCACAAACATAACTAAACAAACAAACAAACAAACATACATACATACATACATTCATCCATACATACATACATGCATAGGTAAAGTGGTGAGTGTTATGGAACCGGAAGCAGGTAATAGAACTATGGAGCAAGATTTATTTCAGTATGAAAAGAACCATCAGCTGATCATTTTCAGAGCACCTCATTAAATTGATATACTGTACTTGCATGGTCAGTTGCAATCGTGGCCAATTCTTGAAGTGCTTGAAAAATGAGTCCGTTGTTGTGTCTGTGAGGGTCAAAAGTCATGGTGCAAGTTGCAATCGTTTCTTCTCCGTTGGATGAAGAAGATAGCATGAACTTGTATTGTCGCTGTTCTTATGGCTGGAGTGCAGATTGTGGCCTACACGCTCTGGGCCGGCAGGACACAAAGAGCACATGGTGAGAGTTGCGAGGGACTTCGTCCGTGTTGAATTACGTCACTGAACTCCTGAAGTTGTCCTTGATGCTGGAGTGAGCACATGTCCTGGATGCTTCGAAGCCTCCTTCCCTGGGCCTGTTGAGGCCATGCTGGAACACACAGCATCCTTAAGGCAAGAGTTGTCCGTTTCCTTCTTGGTTGGATTTAAGAAAGGCAGTCTGGCTCGGCCTGCAGAGGCCTGCAGGGCCCAGTGGGGGGGGGGGAAAGGGGGTACTACATGCTGTACCAATGAGAAGGGTGGACTGTCTGGCGGGAGTTTCCTCTGTGGTGAAGATTTATGACGCTATCTCAAATCTGCCTTTTCCTCTTTACTGTTAATTAATACTCAGATAGATATAACAAATCCACACTGCATTCTAAGAGAAGGTGATGTACATCAAAGCGTGAGTCATCAAATGAGGATTAATTAGATAGGAGACATGAAACAGGTAAAGTTACATTGACTGTTGGTTGTATAATAAAATACATACCATGGTGTATCCATAATAGGACACAAAACATCACACTCATTAACACAGTTTCTGGGATGCACGTTCATTTCTAGCTCAGTTCGTCTCTGATTAATGCAGCGAAGTCTGCATGGAAGATTGTTTCTTCCCATTGTCTCTCTCTTGCACATGCGGCCACATACCTTTCGATCGTAAAAACTGTCTGTGTTCCCTGTAACAAGACACCGTCCTGCCAGTGTGTTTGCTTCATTTGGGATGTTAGTTTTTGGTGAAAGTTTCACAGTGAGTTTGCTGGATTATTCTTTAAATAAATGAATAATTTGTGTGTTTCCGAATGGTCCAGACACTACAGCACTTTTCTGATTCTTGATTTCTGCGCATTTGCTGCAGAGCTTTTGTGGTGGAGCAGGACCTGCAAGGAAAGATGACGGCGGCATTTGTGGGAGAAAAAAAGGGTATTTTAGGGATCTTACTGAAATATAAAGTAAGATAATTTTGTTACTTCTAATACACAAATCAAATGACATTGTGCTGATAAAATTACTGCTTTTGTATTATGTTTGTATCATGCATTTTTGTAGGATCTGAAGTGTCTGCAGACTGATGTGAGCACTGAGGATTGGAGAGCCCAGAGCTGAACCCTGGAAATGGTGCCATGGATGAGACCCTCCATCACTCCACCTGTCCTCATGAGACCCTCCATCACTCCACCTGTCCTCATGAGACCCTCCATCACTCCACCTGTCCTCATGAGATCCTCCATCACTCCACCTGTCCTCATGAGACCCTCCATCACTCCACCTGTCCTCATGAGACCCTCCATCTCTCCACCTGTCCTTATGAGACCCTCCATCACTCCACCTGTCTTCATGAGATCCTCCATCACTCCACCTGTCCTCATGAGACCCTCCATCACTCCACCTGTCCTCATGAGACCCTCCATCTCTCCACCTGTCCTTATGAGACCCTCCATCCCTCTACCTGTCCTTATGAGACCCTCCATCACTCCCCCTGCCCTTATGAGACCCTCCATCTCTCTACCTGTCCTTATGAGACCCTCCATCACTCCCCCTGACCTTATGAGACCCTCCATCACTCCCCCTGCCCTTATGAGACCCTCCATCTCTCCCCCTGCCCTTATGAGACCCTCCATCTCTCCACCTGTCCTTATGAGACCCTCCATCACTCCACCTGTCTCAGATTGTGAAGCACAGCGCAGGACGCAACAAGCTCAGGCACAATGGCACGGCTCACCTCTGGCCGTGATGAAAATAGGGCACCAGTGTGTTGTCAGCATGTCAAAGGCTCGCTGTTCTATGCTTGGCTCATGGGAGTGTTTGCTGTTGAGACGAGCCTCACAGGGTTCAGTACAGGCTCTCTGTATGAGGTGATGAGACAGATGGTGCATTCAGGCAAAGATAGCCTCAGTGTCCCTTCCCCATCCATGATCAGATTCCAGTCTGACTGCAGCAATGAGGGGCATATGATGGACAGCAGAGACAGGTGAAGGTGGGCACGGTGTTCAGCTGATTCATCAGAATAAAGCCACATAATGAGAACAGCTGTGTTGAGATGGCAGTAGGATGTGGGGTTCACCGTCTATAAATTCATGATTGTTAGAACAATAAGTTTAAATAAAGCTTTGTTTCATGTGTTGTTGAGTATATGCATTTGTTTATTGTGATGGTTTTATTTGTTTATTATTTTCAGTAAATAAAATTGAATTGATTTATGCATTAATTCATTGCTTGACTGAAAATTGAGATTTGTTCACTGCATTTATCAAGTGTGTATTCATGCACATCTATGTCATATGACAAAACATTACATTTTGCTAGTTTTACTAAAACATATAATTTTGGTCAGCATTTATCATTATTATTGTGAGTAAGTGTTCGGGTGGGCTAGCAATGCAATTCATTCTGGGGTACTCTTAATTTTAAGGAGTGATACTTACATTTTTCTCCAAAGGTGAGATCTTTGAGCAGCTGCCCATCTCCTTTGTGCAAACATTGCAAATGCTGAAGAAAACCATTCTAGGTAGGGTTGTGGAATTACTGATGTTACGAGGTGTTTAGTGCACCCGTCACTCATATATTTTTGTTATTGCAGAACTGTTTTATGTTATTATATTATTTTAATTCCTTTCTGTGCAAAACGCTTTGAATTACCATAGTGTATGAAATGTGTTATGTAAATAACCTTGCCTTTCCTTATAGTTACATAAAAGATGAGGGGAAGATACCATGGTTGTATCTTTAACAATGAACAATCATAATGACCAAGAAAACAAATATCATGGGTTTGCATACATCATAATATGAGATTATATACACAGGAAAAAAAAAATCTTTGAATAATTAATCATAATACATAAAAAATGATTTTTTTTTTTTTTTTTGTTATTTATAAGCCTGAGGGATGAAACAAGAGTTAAATTCCACAAGAAAAAGAGGAAAACATAAAGGAGATTTAAGGCAATTTCGCTTGTGGTTGAAATTTTTTGCATACAAAATAAATAAATTAACAACATATTCAAGATATGACGATTCTAGAACTAACAATTAAATATTGTTTACGTAATGAAAATGATATCTTTAAGGATAAAACTGTAGGGTATCACATTAGTAGGGTTACAAATATAAGAACTTAAATCAAACCAAATGTATTGGTTATACTACAATCACAAAATAAATGCGCTGTTTCTTCAACAATACTACAAAATGAGCAAGTTTCATCAATATCAGTATATTTATGAATTAAACCTGACGCTCATTTTGTTTGCGCTTATTATAACGTCAACATGGGGGCTGATGTCGGATCACATTTATACTTAACGCGATCCCGGGAGACTTGGGATGTCTGAATTAAGTACCTACTCAGTAAGTATGCTGTTTCAACCGCAGCCACTGATTTCTGCTGTATCCTTTGATATCCCACAATCCTGTGCTTTCCAGTCTATGACAATTGAGCTAAAATATAGTTCCCTTTCAAGGCGGTCACTTCGACATTACGTCACTGACGTATATGGGAACTCCTTCCTTCTCCATTTCACTGAAATCTTATAGGCTAACGCCAGCTGGAGACAGCTGGCCAATTGACGCGAACATGCAAATGCTGACCGACCGCGGGCAGTATAAATAGCGTGGGCGCGACAATTACGTCAGACTCTTTTTCTTCACGCTAGAAGTCTTATCTGAAGTCATCGTGGAAGTTGCAATAGAGGTTACTCACCACGTACCCTCCCCGCATCCGATGGCTGCTACTACATGCCAGATATGTGCGGGTCCTATTGACTCGCTCCACCCTCAAGGATCAACCGAGGCCGCACTCAAGGACGACAGGCACGTGCCGGACAGTGCGCGCCCTCAGGGGAATAAACCCGGGCATCAGCGGGGATGAGGCCCACTGCCGCCAGCAGGCCGCTGGTGGGCCCTCTCCCGCCCAAAGACGATACTTTAGCCCGGTATCTCAGCAGCAGCCAACGAGCACGTTGTACAACCCGCTCGCCTGCACCCAAATGCTGTTTCTATAGCAACTCAAGTCTTCCTAGCCAGTCTAGGGAAACGACGGTGTTCAAGTCCCGCTGCGGCCGGACTTCCACCAAAACTTCTAAAGAACAGGCTACTTCACGAAAGACTCCGTCTTCCACAACGTCCTAAAAGTGGTAGTCGTGCGCAAGACGCACGTCTAGAGAGACGAGGCAAAGGCATGGCCGAGTCTAAAAGGGAAGTGTGGATGTTATGAGCCCCGCTCTGACATTGGAAAGTGCACAGCCGCAATCCGGTGAGTGTTTACCCCCCTTCTAGTCAGTCTTGACTACGGGGTTGCGCAGTCATTACCGCTTATGCTGTTGACGCTGGGCCTACGTAACTTTACATATTGATGTGTTTACAGCTTATGTTGTCAGGCTGCCCTGTATCTTTCAGTGCAACTGGCCATGCAACTACGTATTCACAGTTGTCGTCGCTACGCCACTGACGCTGTGTTTATGTACACACTGCACACTGATATGTGTTATAATTTTGCCGTTGTATATTGCCCTGTATCCTTCAGTGCAATGGCTATTCTGATTACTACGCAGTGCGTATTCACAGTTGTTGCGCGATGCAACTGACGCTGTTTATGGACACACCACACACTGATATATGTGTTATGATTTGTGCCGTTATATATTGCCCTGTATCCTTCAGTGCAACTGGCCATTCAACTACGTATTCACAGTTGTTGTCGCTACGCCACTGACGCTGTGTTTATGTACACACTGCACACTAATATGTGTTATGATTTTGCCGTTGTATATTGCCCTGTATCCTTCAGTGCAATGGCTATTCTGATTACTACGCAGTGCGTATTCACAGTTGTTGCGTGATGCAACTGACGCTGTTTATGGACACACCACACACTGATATATGTGTTATGATTTGTGCCGTTATATATTGCCCTGTATCCTTCAGTGCAACTGGCCATTCAACTACGTATTCACAGTTGTTGTCGCTACGCCACTGACGCTGTGTTTATGTACACACTGCACACTAATATGTGTTATGATTTGTGCCGTTATATATTGCCCTGTATCCTTCAGTGCAAATGGCTATTCTGATTACCGCATGTTCACAGTTGTTGTGCAACGCAAATGACGCTGTGTTTATGTACACACTACACACTGATGTGTTATAATTTTGCCGTTGTATATTGCCCTGTATCCTTCAGTGCAATGGCTATTCTGATTACTACGCAGTGCGTATTCACAGTTGTTGCGCGATGCAACTCACGCTGTGTTTATGGACACACTGCACACTGATATGTGCTATGATTTGTGCCGTTGTATATTGCGCTTATCCTTCAGTGCAATGGCTATTCTGATTACTACGCAGTGCGTATTCACAGTTGTTGTCGCTACGCCACTGACGCTGTGTTTATGTACACACTGCACACTAATATGTGCTATATTTGTGCCGTTACATATTGCCCTGTATCCTTCAGTGCAACTGGCCATTCTGATTCAACTATGTATTCACAGTTGTTGTGCGATGCCACAGACGCTGTGTCTATGTACACTATGTGTGTGTTATGCTTATGCCACGATATTGCCCTGTATCCTTCAGTGCAACTGGCTATTCCTACGTAATCACAGTTGTTGTGTGATGCAACTGACACTGTGTTACGTACACACTACACACTGTTATGTGTTAGGATTTATGCCACTATATAATGTTTCCGTTGTATATTGCCCTGTATCCTTCAGTGCAATGGCTATTCTGATTACTACGCAGTGCGTATTCACAGTTGTTGCGTGATGCAACTGACGCTGTGTTTACGTACACACTGCACACTGACATGTGTTATGAATTTTGCCGTTGTATATTGCCCTGTATCCTTCAGTGCAAATGGCTATTCTGACTACTACGTATTCACAGTTGTTGCGCTATGCAACTGGTGCTGCGTTACGTACACACCGCACTCTGTTATGTGCTATGATCTATGCCATTATATATTGCCCTGTGTCATTCAGTGCAAATGGCTATTCTGATTACTATGCAGTGCGTATTCACAGTTGTCGTGCGATGCAACTGACGCTATGTATACGTACACACTACACACTGATATGTGTTATGAATTTTGCCGTTATATATTGCCCTGTATCCTTCAGTGCAAATGGCTATTCTGATTGCTGTGTATTCACAGTTGCTGTGCAATGCCACTGACGCTGTGTTATGTACATTGATATGTGTCTGACTTATGCCGTTATATATTGCCCTGTATCCTCAGTGCAACCGGCTATTCTGTTTGTCGCTACGGCGACTTGCGCTGCATCTGTGTACACACTGAAGCGTTATGCTGTTATGTTGACATGAACATGAACAGGGCAGAAACAAACTTCAGAAGTGGTGGACATTAAACAAGGACTCCGTGACAAACACTGAAACTGACAGGGTATATATACACAAGTGCTAAACGAGGTGACGAGAAACAGCTGAACACAATGAACACTCAGTGACAGACAGAATGCTGGGAATTGAAGTCAAATGTGAAAGACACCGTGAGAACGAGGACCTCTAGTGACAACCCAGGGAAACACAACCAGACACTGTGACAGTACCCCCTCCCTACGGAGCGGCTACCAGACGCTCCATAACGTAACTACAACACAAGAGTTCAAGAGGGAGGTGGAACGGTGGAGGATCAGGGGGAGGGATGGGGGGCCAGGTCCATGAAGGGGAACAGGAACAGAGGATGACGGTTTAGCCAGCTGCCAGGGCGAAACAGACAGTCCATCGGACGGCCAGGATGAAGCAGACGGCCCATCGGGCGGCCAGGGCGGAGACTTTCCTTCAGGTGGCCAAGGCAGAGCAGACCATTCATCGGGCGGCCAGGGCGGAGCAGATCGTCCATCGGGCGGCCAGGGTGGAGACTTTCCCTCGGGCGGCCACGGCGGTGAAGACCCCTCGGGCGGCCACGGCGGTGAAGACCCCTCGGGCGGCCACGGCGGTGAAGACCCCTCGGGCGGCCACGGCGGTGAAGACCCCTCGGGCGGCCACGGCGGTGAAGACCCCTCGGGCGGCCACGGCGGTGAAGACCCCTCGGGCGGCCAGGGCGGTGAAGACCCCTCGGGCGGCCACGGCACAGGAACTGGAACAGACACCAATGGCTCAGGAACTGGAACTGGCACCAACGGCTCAGGCACTGGAACTGGCACTGGAACTGGTACCACCCGCTCAGGCACTGGAACTGGCACCACCGGCTCGGGCACTGGAACTGGCACCACCGGCTCGGGCACTGGAACTGGCACCACCGGCTCGGGCACTGGAACTGGCACCACCGGCTCGGGCACTGGAACTGGCAGCACCGGCCTGGGCACTGGAACTGGCACCACCGGCTCAGGCACTGGAACTGGCACCACCGGCTCAGGCACTGGAACTGGCACCACCGGCTCAGGTTCAGGAACAGACACAGACACACAGACACAGACACAGACACAGACACAGACACAGGCTCAGGCTCAGGCTCAGGAACAGACACAGACACAGACACAAATACAGACACAAACACAGACACAAACACAGGCTCAGGCTCAGGAACAGACACAGGCTCAGGAACAGACACAGGCTCAGGAACAGACACAGGCTCCGGCTCAGGAACAGACACTGGCTCCGGCTCAGGAACAGACACTGGCTCCGGCTCAGGAACAGACACTGGCTCCGGCTCAGGAACAGACACTGGCTCCGGCTCAGGAACAGACACTGGCTCCGGCTCAGGAACAGACACTGGCTCCGGCTCAGGAACAGACACTGGCTCCGGCTCAGGAACAGACACTGGCTCCGGCTCAGGAACAGACACTGGCTCCGGCTCGGCAGCGGCCATCTTGTCCAAAGACCCAGGCTCAGCGGCGGCCATCTTATCCAAAGACACAGGCTCGGAAAATGTGACGTGAACAGGCTCGGCGGCGGCCATCTTGTCCGAAGACACAGGCTCGGCGGCGGCCATCTTGTCCGAAGACACAGGCTCACCAGCAGCCATCTTGTCCCCTCTCCGTCTGCGACGGCGAGACGGTGGCACCACTTGATCCTCCACCATCCCAGAGTCGAAGGGGGGCCATGGTGGAGAGCGGTGCTGGACTCCCCCTCGACCCACCAGTCCTCCGTGACCTCCACGGGTCCCACGGAAAACTACCAGGCGGGTTCCCCTAAACAAGTCTCTCCTCTCCCGCTCGGCGGCCGGGGAAGAGAAACCCGAAAACATACTGCTGGATCCTTGTTGTGACGGAGTCCTTCTGTCACGTAACCACACACAAGGAACAGGGGATCCAATTGCAGTGTTTATTTAAGGGAAAATCCGTACTCACAAAACTTGGTCCAGGCAAAGGTCAAGTCCAAAAGGGCAATCCAAAACATAAGAAATAAACATGAACAGGGCAGAAACAAACTTCAGAAGTGGTGGACATTAAACAAGGACTCCGTGACAAACACTGAAACTGACAGGGTATATATACACAAGTGCTAAACGAGGTGACGAGAAACAGCTGAACACAATGAACACTCAGTGACAGACAGAATGCTGGGAATTGAAGTCAAATGTGAAAGACACCGTGAGAACGAGGACCTTTAGTGACAACCCAGGGAAACACAACCAGACACTGTGACAGTTTCCTTCAGTGCAAAAGTAGCTGTCTTATCTAACCGTGCATATTCACATTTTCTGGATGTATGTACATACATGGATGCGTTATGCTGTAATGCTGCCCTGTTTCCTTCAGTGCAGCTAGCCATCCTGATCTAACTGTGCATCTCAGTTCTGTCTCTACACAGTTTCTGTCGCTACGGCGACTACGCTGGATTTATGTACATACATGGATGCGCTATTCTTGCGCACTTGTGTTATGCTGTCATGTTGCCCTGTATCTTAGTGCAACTAGCTATCCCAGTCGAACTGTGCATATTCACAGTCTCTGTCGATATACGGCGACCTGCGCTGCATTTAATTGCACATGGATGTGTTCATGCTGCGGTGTTGCCCCGTATCCTTCAGTGCCTATACTGAGCTACTGCGTTGAGTTGGCGCTACAGCGACCGATGCTGTTACGTACATGTGCTACGCTGTTATGTTGCCCCGTTGCCTTCAGTGCAACTGGCTATTCTGTACTAACTCGTATACTCACAGTTCTAGCTACGGCTACGACTGTGTTTGTGTACTTCTGAGGTTCTATGCTATTATGGGGCTATTATCTAACTGCGTATATTCACAGTTGTTGTCGCTACGGCCACTAGCACTGTGTTTATGTACATTCAGTTATGTGTTAATTTGAACTTCCGTACATCGGCTATAGAACATCGGCTATGTTCTACTAGGGAGTGTCAGTTTCCTTGTGACCCCCTTACTGGCCTTTCATCCCCGGTTCATGGACCTGAGAGTTATGGGGCTCCCCCATGACAATCCCCCTCAGGAAGGTCCTGCTTCTACAGGTGATCGGCACGATTGGCACCCCAGCCCCAAGCTGTGGAACCTTCTTGTGTGTCCGCTGCTGGGTCCATAGTTGAGCAAGACACTTCACACTAATAAGTGCTGAGAGCTTCCTTGAATATGGCCTTCCACCTGCTCTCGCCCCAGCCAAGCACTTGGAGACCTACGCTCATTCTAAGTGAATGATGTTGCATTGTCTCGGACCTGGTGACTGCAGCGTCACTCTCCATCCGATACCAAGCTACGTTCCGAAGTCGCTTACACCGTTCTGAGCACAGTTTGATCCCTGCCCGCCTTATCTGCTGAGCCGTCAGCCTCGCGTGATGCCGATGCTCAGAGTGCTGTTGGCCCTGTAAGGGCTTTGCGGATGTATGTGGATCACTAGGCAGCAGTCTGACTAGCTGTTTGTGTGCTTGGTGGATGGTACTAGGGACGTGCTGTTTTATACTGAGACTTTCTCCTAAATTCGACGCTTTCAATGTTGGCTTAATGCCTACGGGATTTAGGTATGCTGGCTGTCTTCTCAGAACACATTCGCCAGGGTTTCAAGTTTGGTGCACTGCCTATAGCGTCGTGGGTTCGGTGAGTTTTATTAAGTGTACTCATGAACTGTTACCACCAGCTGTGCAGTGGTCTGCATTATGCAGAGTTACCATTGCTGCTAACTCTGTGTTATGACTTAAGGTTTCACGGCTGTTTCCGCATTACGCAGTAGTTTTCTATATAGTTTTACTCTGTGTATGGCTATAGGTTATGCAGCTGTCACCGCTATTGCCGTCGACACTGTGTTAACTCTTGTGTTTGAGTGCTTATGGTGTTGTGCTGCCCTGTCCAGTGCAGCCTTCGCTTCATTGCATTGGATATGCAACTTGGTAAGGTCGGATCAGATGTTTCTTGGTCTAGTTTTGCCTATCAGTTCGAGTGCTCCTGGCGGCGCTGCTGGCTAAGAACTGTTGTCTCTCGTGGGAGTGTGGCTTGACCCCGTTCAGGGCTTATCTTCACTGCGCTCACGGCGGGATTCTATACAGTTCCCATATACGTCAGTGACGTAATGTCGAAGTGACCGCCTTGAAAGGGAACGTCTCCGGTTACTATCGTAACCTCGGTTCCCTGAGAGGCGGGAACGAGACATTACGTCAGCCGCCGTGCTCGCCGTTTGATCAGCTGTGCTAGCGTTCAGTCTTGATTCTGACGTAATTGTCGCGCCCACGCTATTTATACTGCCCGCGGTCGGTCAGCATTTGCATGTTCGCGTCAATTGGCCAGCTGTCTCCAGCTGGCGTTAGCCTATAAGATTTCAGTGAAATGGAGAAGGAAGGAGTTCCCATATACGTCAGTGACGTAATGTCTCGTTCCCGCCTCTCAGGGAACCGAGGTTACGATAGTAACCGGAGACGTTTTCTACATCTGACCTTTGACCTTTTTTTAGGGTGCCGTCATTTATAACTAACTTTGTCAATTATTTTTTGCCAAATTTTCTGAACTTTCACACACATTCAAATGCATTTTCACTATCTGAAATGTTGTGTAAAGTTATTATTGTTTCAAAAACATTAAAAAGCTTTATTAACATTCAATTTCATATTGTGCAGTATAATTCATTTGGAACTCACATGTGAAAATGTCAAAAACTTGACAAATTCAGATGCAAATGCACTGCCTGCAAAGTAGTGAAACCATTTCTTAGTGCTTTAAAAACCATTTAAAAAATATTTTAAATATTTATGTCTCCTTCACTTCCTTGTTGCCAAAAATGTCAAGCACATGGCACATAGATTTAAATTTTATTGGCTGAAGGGGATGTCATGTGATAATACTAAAATGTAAATTTTTTGGTTGAATATTATTATTGTATTTTAAATGCAATTTTCTCTGCGTCATTTATAAATGATGATCCACCATAGAGGGTTAAATATTCACTTAATTCTCACCAAAGCTCGCTCTGTTTTGCTGTATAGATCATTAACCCGTTACGCTGCCTCAGAAGTCTTTCCGAAATCAGAGGTACCTTTGTGCGCAAATGCTGCCAACAAAGTCATTGCCTAATAAGGCTGATAAAAGCTTGAATTTTGAAGGTTTTAAGGCTAGTGTTGCTATGCAGTTGCTGGGGTTGTTTAGGGTGGTTGCTAGAGTGTTGCGAAAGTATTTTGGGCCATTTCTAGTGTGTTGCTATATGAAGTTGCTAGGGTGTTCTGGGTCATAGATATCATATAAAGGCTAGATGTCTCGTCCGCGCTGCTGGCCAATGGAGCTCGACATCCGCACACGGCGGCCATCTTACGACAGGGTGCTCGCTCACTCATAACATGGTGCATGTACTTTTAAATAACCATAACTTGCTCAATTTTCTACCGATTTTCAAACGGTTTGGTTTGTTATAAACGTCAGAGATGTAGCTATTATACTGCATACATATGAATAATTATGTTCAAAATGTTTAAGCATTCAGAATTATACCCACGTTAATAACGTTTGTAAGAAACCAAACCGTTTGTAAATCCGTCCAGATTTCAGCGAGATAAGAGGATTTGTGTGCGTGCTGCTCACTCACCTTAATTCACAGAGCCCTGTCCTAAGATGGCCGCCGGTGATGCCGGAAGTGACTCCGCCTTAAGACATCTAGCCTTTATATGATATCTATGTTCTGGGTGGTTACAACTGGGTGTTGCTATGTGGTTTCAAGGGTGTTGTGGGTGGTGCTAGGCAGTTGCTATGGTATCATAGGTGGCTGCTATGGTGTTCTGGATGGTTGCTAGTGTGTTCTGTACATTCATTTCTGTCACTGATGGAGTTTGGCTTCCTTGCCATTCTTGACTCACTTTGTTGGGGACATAATATTCAGCAATATTATTGATCTGACTGCACTGACACTATTAGATGAGAACTGAATTGAGCTGGACGATTACATCTGTATTGTCCTTTAAGGAATTTAACTTTCAAATACCTGCTTTAAATATTTGTTGGTACATATTCTCAGGTAAAAAAATTAACTTCATAATTTTATGTTTTTCTACCTCATTTGTAAAAATAATATGATTTGTGTCATGTGATGTCACTGCCTTTTTAGTCACTTCCTGTTAGGCCATCCTGGTTCTGTATGAAAACAATAGGCTTGTTTGAGATGAGCAAAATCTGCGCAGAGCGTGAGATGCATGCCGGTTAGAAATGTGTCCGAGTACGGTCCGCCTTGCTCTGATGTCATGCTGACGTATGTCAAAAATCTCTCGCGAGCGCAAGGCGGACATGTCGGATTCTGCAGTCGGGCGCAGTTGCTCTCCACTGACTGCGCTGATCAAAAGCACGATGGGAAATGACTTGCTTGACGACACAGCTTAATGCTCATTGTTTTAAACAACTGTGGTGTATTGTTCTCTTTTAAAATGTTTTCTCTTTTAAAATTTTAAAACTCTGATATCATGTTTTATGTGTATACGTTATGTGTGAATATTCTCAAACTATCTGATTTCTATGGGTTATGCAATGTAATTTTTATAAAAAAATTAAATAAATAAAAACACATATGTCTGTATTAAAGAAAAAATGATTGATAAACATGTATTTGGAAAGGAATTAAATAACAAGTACTTTGGGTGTCTTGTTCATTTTATTTATTTTCATATAAAAGCAACAGAACTTAAATTACATCTAGTTTATTAGCAACACTGTGCACGAGCGTGAATCCCACAAAATCCATCTTTGATCTCACAGGTGTCAGATCCACTGCGAGAAGAGAGAACTGTCCGTCTTGCCTGCGCTTTTTTCACTCCTCCCCTCACTGCAGCCGCCTACTCTCGCATACATTTCAGGCGAGGCAAGGTGCATCTCAAACAAGCCTAACGAGACAGCCATGGTGTGCTCTCGCTGATACAATCCATTGCATCCACTATAAAGCATCATAGAGGCATTGCCGTAAGTTAATTTATGCAACATTAGAAATGTTAAAGATCTTATGTTAGTAATGATTTAGTTAAAAACATGATGTTTGATAGGTTGTTAAAACTATTTGTTTACTATTGTATACAAGCTTAGAGCAATGCTAATAGCCATTAAAACTTCTACTACAGTGAGAACAGCAGTGAGAGTCAGAGTTTCGACACACCGCATGAGAACACTACAGTGAAAATACACCGTTTGATGTTTGAAATGGTTAAGATGGCAAAAAGCAGCAAGTCGTCTGTGTGCAGCGCTAGAAGCAAGTCATCCGCGTCATCACCGGGCCAGAGCTGAAGCCGCCAAAGTGAGAGCGTCATATGCCAGCCAAAAGGCTAAATTGAAAATGGAAAAGGCTCCAAGAGAAGCTCAAAATCAGCTTGAAACAGTAAGAATATACACTGAGTTGGAAGTGTTAACGCTACATCGAGAAGCTGATGCGGCCACAGTGGAGGCACAAGTGCTGAAAGATGCTGAACTAGCAATGCATGCTGCAGTTGAAAGAGGAGGATCTGAACATTTTAATTGGACGTACCAGTGAATATGTCAATTCTCAAATCAACCTTCAGAGTAATTGTCCCTCTCCACTATTCTCAGCCTTACCTGTTGCTCCTCCATTCCACACTGACTTACATAACCGCTTCACAACATGGGGTTCGCCTGCGAAAGACATTTCACGTACACAGTCTATCAACAACAAGCCGAAGTCTGAGAAAGGTGATAGTATGCACTTACCTGCAAAAAACCTACCTGATTTGTCTGCAGGTGAGATGAAGTCTAAAGTCAGAAGGACAAGCCCCATAATGAACGCACATGCTAAGTCATATGTTCCTCGATACATTCCTCCAGCTAGCATGTCCACCTCAGGCAGAGTCTTTGGCACAGTATTTAGCACGACAAGACCTTAAATCTTAGGCCGTTAAATTAGGACTGTACCAATTTGATGTTAAGCCCAAGAATTATCAGTCATGGTATTCTTCATTCACCAGTGCAGCTCATGAAGTTCACCTCACAGCAACCCAAGAATTGGACCTCTTGACTAAATGGCTGGGAAAGGAATCTCGCGAATAGGTGAAACGAATCTGCTCAGGGCATGTCGGCAAACTAAATCTCATTTTACACAAAGCATGAGAGAGATTATGAGTACTATGCTACGGCAGAAATCATTGAAAAGTCACTGTTTTAGCGGTTGGTCAGTTTTATTAGGATTTCAGTTAAAGACCACACCAACGTGAACTCAGGGATTTGCTAATGGAAATCCAAGGTGGGAAAGAAGATGGTTATCTCACAGATCTGTCATACCTCGACACTTTCATGTGGAATTGGACCAATCATAGACAAGCTTCCATAAGGGCTTCAGGACAAGTGGGTGACTTCTGGGTCATGGTAAAAAGAAGAAAATCATGGTCACTTTCCTTTCTTTGAGTATTCCTGTAACTTTGTGTGCTCTGAGGCAAAGAAGTGAAATTACCCCATCTCAGTGCGCAAAACAGATGTGTGTGCACTGCAGCCAATGAGGACTCTAACAAAAACTGTCCATTACACAATAAACCACACCCTTGAAAAAACTCCTTGACAACAGAAAGGCCTTCCTCAAGGAGAAAGGAATGTATTTCAAATGCTGTTCTTCGGTTTCTCACCTCGCCAAAGAATGCATGTCTTCAGTGAAGTGCGCTGAATGTTGCAGCACCAATCATGATGCGGCCATGCCCCCTGGTCCATCACCTCAAGACGACGGCGGGGAGGGAGAAGATCCAGAGGTGGACAGTAAGAAAGTAATAAAGTAAAATTTATTTATATAGCACATTTATCACAGCAAAGCTGACCAAAGCGCTGAACAAAGTCAAAGAATAACATAAAATAAACAAAACATACAATACAATAAAACAATGGAACATAGATAAAATCACAATTTTAAAATGCCTGGGAATAAAAATATGTTTTCAACTTCATTTTAAAGGTTGTGATAGACGTTGCAAGGCGAATGTCCAGTGGAAGTTGGTTCCAGAGACGGGGGGGCCGCAATAGAAAAAGCCCTATCACCCTTTGTCTTTAGGCGTGAACGAGGGACAACTAGGAGAGCTCTATCAGAAGATCTTAATGATCTGGGAGATGTAAAAGGAATAAGATGATCTGAGAGATAAGATGGAGCTTGACCATTGAGAGCTTTAAAAACAAACAACAAAATTTTAAATTGAATTCTGAAATAGACAGGAAGCCAATGAAGAGAGGCCAAAACTGGTGTAATGTGATCTGTTTTCTTTGCCCCAGTCAACAGCCTTGCAGCAGCATTTTGTACCATCTGTAAGTGTGCAATGGATGACTGAGGAAGACCCAAATATAATGAATTGCAGTAGTCGAGGCGGGAGGTAATAAAAGCATGAATGACTTTCTCCAGATCATTAAAAGTTAAAAACAATTTCAGTCTCGAAATTATCTGTAACTGATAAAAACTGTTCTTGACAACTGTATTAATTTGTTTAGTTAAGCAAAGTTCAGAGTCCAGAATGACTCCAAGATTCCTGACCTGGGAGGAGACTGAGGGGAAGTGCTTGCCGAGCTCATTTATGAGACAACTTCTCAACTTAGAGGGGCCAAAGACGATTACTTCCGTTTTATTTTCATTAAGTCTAAGAAAGTTGTTGGAAAGCCAATTTTTAATGTCCCCTAGGCAGGCCAATAAAGGTTGAATGGTATCACCAGCTTTCAATGGTATGTACAGCTGGGTATCATCCGCATATAAATGAAATGCAACTTTGTGTCTCCTAATAATGTCTCCCAAAGGTCGCATATATAAATTAAAAAGGAGTGGCCCTAAAATGGATCCTTGAGGCACTCCACAGATAATAGGAGCAACAGACGAAGAAAACTTACCCAACTCAACAGAAAAAAACCTGTCTCTAAGATATGAATTAAACCACTGCAAAGCAATACCCCCAATACCAAACAAATTTTCTAACCGGCAGAGAAGAATATCATGATCAACTGTATCAAAAGCTGCTGTAAGATCAAGAAGCAGCAGAAATGAAGCTAGCGCAAGTTCTGCCAGGAAGACTCAATCGTTCGCGTCATTAATTACCTCCTCATCTATCCAATTATATCACTTACTGTAGCTTAAAAGGGCAGCGCTTACACATGTCTGAGTTCGCAGATGCTGTCACTCCAGTACCTCCATCCTCCCCGCCTCCACCAAGATGGGATCTTTCCTCCAACTCCTCTACTCAACCAAGCTGGGTCCTCCCTCTATCAACCCCAACACCATCAGTCAGGCTATCCCTTCCATCCTGAAGACTTCAGATGTCTTTTCCTCCATCCACCCCACCACCACCAGATGGCCCCTTTCCTTACTCCGCCGGGGGGTGAGCGGCGCCCCCGCCTTCGTCTTCAGGCGGGACTCGCAGATTCAGTACCCTCTGAATGCGAGTTATGAACGGGGCCTACGCCAAAGAACCTGATTGCTTGCTGAGCTCCTAAATAAATGTTATTGTTACAGTATTAATTCTCCCGAGTCTTTCTGGTAGAACTGAATTTTTACCACTATCCGCTGCAAGCAAAATGTCATTGATAACTTTAAGCAAAGCAGACTCAGTGCTATGATGGGCAGAGAAACCAGATTGGAGAGGTTCTGTTAATTTAGCTGCATTCAAAAAGGAAATCAATTGTGAATATACAGCTTTTTCTAAAAGTTTAGATAAAAATGAAAGCTTAGAGACAGGCCGATAATTATCAAGACAGTTTTCATCCAAACCCTGTTTCTTGAGCAAAGGTTGAACTACAGCATGTTTAAAAAATTTCGGGACTACCCCAGCACTTAGAGACGAGTTAATCACTGACTGAATGGAAGTACCAATTTCAGAAAAAGAGGCCTTAATAATCTCAGAAGGAATGACATCAAGTGAAGAGGCAGTTTTCTTCATCTTATTGACCAAATCACAAAGTTCCCTCAAAGAAACACTTTGAAAACAAGAAAAAGAAGCGTACTTGCCAGCGAAAACAGTGACAGATCTGATGACTGCAAGGTCAGTAACAAAGTACATTTACTTGAGTACTGTACTTAAGTACACCTTTTGAGTATCTGTACTTTACTTGAGTATTATTTTTTCTGGAAACTTTTTACTTTAACTTCACTACATTTGAAAGACAAATATCATACTTTTTACTCCACTACAATTTTGTCAAGGTCCTTGAGTAGAAAGTAACATCCGTCCTTCGGATGAGACATTAAACTGAGGTCCTGACTCTCTGTGGTCATTAAAAATCCCAAGATGTCCTTCGAAAAAGAGTAGGGGTGTAACCCCGGCATCCTGGCCAAATTTGCCCCTTGGCCTCTGTCCATCATGGCCTCCTAATCATCCCCGTATACTGATTGGCTTCATTGCTCGGTCTCCTCTCCACCAGTAAGCTGGTGTGTGGTGGGCGTTCTGGCGCAATATGGCTGCCGTCGCATCATCCAGGTGGATGCTGCACATTGGTGGTGGTTGAGGAGATTCCCCCCTTCTCTGTAAAGCGCTATGAGGTCTCAGAAAAAGCGCTATATAAATGTAACAAATTATTATTAATTATTATTAACATCAGTCAGTGGATGATTTTGGTTGCAGTGGTTGCATTTTGGTTGAAAATGAAAGTCGGGTTGACGTCAGAACCCTGCATCTGATTTACATCAGAACCCGACGTCAGATTGACGTTGGATATTGATTGAAAATAAAAGTCGGGTTGACGTCAGAACCCGACTGATGTTGGTTTCTGACGTCAACCCGATTTTCATTTTCAACCACAATACAACGTCTGTCCAATGTTGGAGATCAACGTCAATCTGACATTGGATTCTGACATAAACCTGAATTTCATTTTCAACGTTGGGTTTGGTTTTCTAAATGCGAATTTTGTCACTTTTTTGGAGCACACTAGCTTATAGATAACAGTAAGGCTAACATATTCATACTAAAAGCCAAAAAACTTTAAATAGGGCAATATTTGAGGGAACAGCCATTTGGGTGTCTGAAACCATTGCGGACGTTATTGAGTGACTTATTCAATCTCACATTCAATCCCACTACTGAACTGTGTTCTAGAAATAAATGTGATATTGATAGGCATAATGTACTGTAAGTATTACACACAACAATGCAACAATAATAAAACATGCATTGACATTTACTTTTTACTTTTGATACTTAAGTACTTTTAAAAACGAGTACTTCTGTACTTTTACTTAAGTCAAAATCGGTCTTTACAACTTTTACTTGTAACGGAGTAATATTTGACCAGTAGTATCTGTACTTTCACTCAAGTAAGGAAGTTGTGTACTTCGTCCACCTCTGAGAAGATCATTCTGTTATGATGAGACGTGTGTTGCGGCTGTGACAGATAAGATAAAAGTTCCTAGTGAAAAGGTAACTTATTTTTTTGAAAATGACGTTTTGATGAGAAAGTGGGAAAATGGCGATAGTGTTCGTCAAGTTGTTGTTCCTACCTGTTACCGTTCGCAAATACTGAGTCTTGCTCATGACCATGTCCTCTCTGGTCATTTGGGTATTCGAAAAACATATGATCGGATTTTGCAATGTTTTTTCTGGCCTGGTTTAAAATCTGATGTTGTCGCTCACTGTCGGTCATGCTATGTTTGCCAATTAGCCGGTAAGCCAAATCAAACCGTGCCTCCCGCTCCTCTACATCCGATCCCAGTAATGGGCGAAGCATTGGAGCGCATCATTATTGACTGTGTGGGTCCTTTGCCGAAGTCTAAATCGGGCCATCAATATTTGTTAACAATTATGTGTGCCGCAACGCGTTTTCCAGAGGCCATTCCCGTACGAAGTATAAAGGCTAAAATAGTGGTTAAGGAGTTAATTAAATTTTTCTCTACATTTGGCCTACCCAAAATTATTCAAACCGATCAGGGTTCTAATTTTACTTCCACACTGTTCTCCCAGATTCTTTGTGAACTGGCAGTTAAGCATCAACTTTCGAGCGCCTATCATCCCGAGTCACAGGGCGTGCTCGAACGTTTCCACCAGACCCTTAAGTCCATGCTGCGCGCGTTCTGTGTGGAAACTGGAAAGGACTGGGATGAGGGTCTGCTGATGTTGATGTTTGCTGTACATGAGACAGTGCAGGAATCTTTAGGCTTTAGTCCGGCTGAATTAGTTTTTGGACATACTGTGCGTGGGCCTTTAAAATTGTTAAGAGAACAGTTGTTAATGGAAAAGAAATTTCCTGTGACCATGTGTGATTATGTGACTAAAATGCGTGAGCGCTTGAGTCATGTGTTGGAAATTGCCAAATCAAATCTGGCTACGAAACAAAGACAGATGAAAGAACATTTTGATAAGAAATGTGTCGCTCGAGGTTTTCAGCGGGGAGATTTAGTGCTCGTTCTTCTTCCGCTACCTGGCTCTGCACTTCAAGCTAAGTTTTCAGGGCCCTATGTCGTGGAAAGCAAATTGAGTGACACAAATGACCTGATTCATACTCCTGAGCGTAGAAAAAAAAGCCGTGTTTGTCATGTTAACATGATTAAAGCTTATGTGAATAGAGAAACTAGTAAAGGCTCTGTTGTTGCCCCGTTAATGACAGTTACTCCTCTGCCCCTTACTGCTGTCTCTGAGGATGACGAGTTGGTCGCCACTGAAACTATGGCCATTACCGCTAAATTGTCCAACTCTGAATTGTTGAAAAATATAGAGGGTTGTTTGTCTTATCTCCCACACTCCCAGCGTTTGGAGGTTGTTTCATTGATTCACGAATTCTCTTCTCTCTTTTCAGACAGTCCTACCCAGACCAACGTTCTGTTTCATGATATTGAAATTTTAAAATCTACACTAATTAGGCAGCATCCATATCGTGCAAATCCCAGGAAGAGAGAAGAGATGAGGAGTGAAGTAGATTATCTGATAAAACATGGACTGGCCGTGCCCAGCTCGAGTCCATGGAGTTCACCGTGTATCCTAGTGCCAAAGACTGATGGTTCGAGTAGATTCTGTACTGATTACAGAAAAGTGAACAGTGTCACCAAACCAGACTCTTTCCCGTTACCTAGAATGGAGGATTGTATAGATCGCGTTGGTGCCGCCTCCTTTGTAACCAAGTTAGATCAATAGATTAGTTAGATTCAATGCGGAGATATCGGAGGCACGCTGTGTAAGTGCCACTTGCCAGTAACCCTTTAATAAAATGATGAGACGTATTGTGTGCTCTCTCTCTCTCTCTCTCTCTCTCTCTCTCTCTCTCTCTCTCTCTCTCTCTCTCTCTCTCTCTCTCTCTCTCTCTCTCTCTCTCTCTGTCTCTCTCTCTCTCTCTCGCTCTCGCTCTGTCACACATGCAGGTTGCACCTCCCTAATTGAACGTGTCGAGAATGTGCCCCGTGGTTGGTCAACCTGGAACTGCGCGTCTTTCAAAAAAGAGGAAGAGACGTGGATCCGGCAGAGAGAGAAAGGGGACTGTTGTTCATTCATTGCGCTGTTGTGAAACTGTGTTGTTGGAAAGAGAAATATCTCCGTGTAGTGACTTAAATACTTTGTTATTTATTGTCCATTTACTTTATCCCCGTTTGTTGTTCTTTTTCTTATTTTTTTTTTAAGCGTTCTGTGAACGTTTTTTCTTTTAACACTCAACGTGTCTGAGTGTTTCGTTCCTTATTTTAATTATAGTAAATATCACTACTGCAGCACAGAAGCCGTAGGGGTTGGGGTGCCACTTTTACTTTATTGTGAACATACGTTTTCTCCTGTTTTTGGGCTATATAGGGAGTCAGTCTAGTCTGTATTTTTCTTTTTCTTTTTCTTTGATAGGATAATAAGTTTTCTCTAAAAAAAGGTAAATTGAATTTTTGTTTGTTATTTTGGCTTTCTCAACCCTGAAGTTAATTTGCTTCTTTTTCATGTCTCGTGCTGCTGTTTTCCAATTTGAACAACTTGTTTCAAAGTAATAAAAGAGAAAGAAACAAGAAATCAGTTGTATCGTACATTATTTATGTCATTCTCCCGGACCCTAGACCTGGGACGTAACAATTCAAATACGGCTGTTGTCAGTACAAGCTGCACAGAAGTTTGCAGTCCAGGTGAGTGGAGCTGCTCGTGCTCAAAAATCTGCCTTGAAAAGATATACCCCAAGGGTTCCAAGGACAAGGCCATCAAAGCCTATGAAATTCTGGATGGCCAGAGCAATCGTTCATTAGCCAGACCAGAGTTCTTCAAACTGTTCAATGTGGAGAGCACACCATTCTCAGAACTTGCTCTGGCATCATAGAAACATAGAAAGCACACTCTAGAAATGGAACCAGAAGCAGAAATAATTCTGCTACTTGGAAGAGCATTTCAAGCATTATTTCTAGATGGGTGTGATATATTGAATATTACTGGCAGTTATAATATTGAATATATGGATTAAATGAAATGTCTTCAAATGTTGCAAGATCGGATCTTTGAATTTCGTTCAGCAAATTTAACTTAAATTAAGTCATTTAGTTCAAAGTCGGTTCAATTAAAATAATGTATTTTCAGCAGCCAAATTCCTCGAATACGCCCACACACGCGATCACATTCCGATATAAGAAATTATTATGATGCAATCATTGATACATTTTAGGAAACATGATTAATTCACCTCCTGAGTCCATATTGCGTCTATACTATCTGTGATTAAAATAAATACACTCTTAATCGCAATAACAACTGTCATGTAACGGTGAAAAATTAAAAATAAAGCATATATCAAGATATACTTTCTTGATATATATACTATACTATACTCATTATTTGCAGTACATAACATCTCATCTGTAATCATCCAACCGTGGCACTCCTTTGTTCTCTTCTTGTTTGATCAGCAAAGTTGCCTCACGCATCGCGATTACAGAAACACAGGTGTTGTGCCGAAAAAAGCACCCTCGTTGCAGGAACGTGCATTTGAAGATAGTTGCCTTACAAAGAAAACCAACTTAATAACAACCGACACTAATCATTAGCGTTCTCATTCTACATCACATTTTGTTCTCATTAAAGTCCAGATATAATTAGAAAGTGCGTTGTAATATTGTTTAGCAGCAAGCCAGGATGCGGACTGCAAGCTGGCAGAGAACAAGTTATGCCGAGTTCACACAGGGACAATCACACATCTGAGAGAATCGCAGACGAGTCGCCAACGCCAGTGAG
Source organism: Vimba vimba (assembly GCA_022828995.1). NCBI lineage: Eukaryota > Metazoa > Chordata > Actinopteri > Cypriniformes > Leuciscidae > Vimba > Vimba vimba. The sequence continues at coordinate 29,693,670 of CM040829.1, read as the reverse complement.
ATATTTGACATGCTAAATATCTGGACCTATCGGCGATTCAAAATCCTGCTATGTGAATGTGTTATGACTGAAAACTACATTGCAGATGACCTACAGCCAATGAGAGAGCAAGAAACAGGACAGCGGGATGTTCAGGGGGGAGTTAACAGAATATCACTATTTTAATAGATATATTTACAATTATATCAAACAGAAACAAAGCACAAACATTTGCTTGACCAGCAGAAACAGCAGCACATTGAAAAATTATTTATTTACTCCCAACTCTCTTTGCAGAACACACAATCCTTGCTCCCCTCGTCTCCCCAACCATTTCCTCCTGCATGTTTTTTTTTTTTTTTACACCTTTTTGCTGCAAATCAGCACACAGACATTTTTTTTCTGTGTATTAACTTGCACGGATTAATTGTTCATCATAAGACTAGTTATTAACAGTGTGTCAGCCCAGTCCTCCATAAGCCTGCCACAACAGTGGCATAAGCCAAGAGGCAAAAAAATAACACCGCTGCCCGTAACAGCTGTTGTGGTGGCGAAGGCGAAGGCAAAGACAGACCGAAAACGGAAACCCATCTTCTGTCACTACAGCAAAGACAGTTGAGTAGCTTTTTATGCTTTACAAATAATGATAGAAATACCACATTTTATAAACTAATAATTTACTGCAGAGTTGGAGTACCAGTAATCTGGATTTTTATGATACAAGTAGACATGAATTTTGTATATTGCAGAGCCTTGTCTGAAGTGACAGATGAGGATTTGGAGTTACTGAGAGGATTGACAGGAACACCTATGAGCTACATAGCAAACAGGCCACCAATAGATGTAGCAGTAGGTCAGGAAAAGTACTGTGATGATAAATAGGACGGAAGCAATAGCAAGTGCAATAATGTTTATTGAACAGAAGTTCACTCAGAACACCTCAGAACAGGCAGAAAGAAAACACGATGAATACAGAGCAGTAGATGATCTCTCCAAGCCAAGGGTCAGATCGGGAACACAGACAGCAGGAGAGCGTGACGCAGGGACTGAGACGGGCGATCCTGAAGTGAGTGAGGTGGTGAAGATGAACCAATGGTGAGAACGGGAATGAAGCAATCCGTATCCAGTGAAACATGAGGAAGACGGGAACAGGCACGAACACGGGAGGCTTCAAACAACAATCTGACAAACACAAGATGAAAGACAGGGCAATAAATAGGTTGGCTGGAATAGTTTGCAGCTGCCGCTGATGAATTAATCAGTGGTCACGCCCACACGAAACAATCAGTGCAAACTAGACACACAGATAAACACAAGACCAGAATGAGACAGCGAATCTACAAACCGTGACAAGTACCTTCTTGGAAGTGGTTTGAGCTACCAGGGCTGCGTTCAGTCCCGACAAAACGTTGCACAACGTTTTTTAAACAGAAACAGTGATGTGTTGAACACACTGTTCTGATGACGCAAGAGTTGCAACTATGGCAGCTGAGAAGGCCATTCTTTGTGTTCTTTGTGAAGAATTTTCAGAGCCTGATGAAGTCGGTATAAATATGTTTAATACTACAAAATATGCCCGATGTTACAGTTACTGCACTTTCCGCCCAGAACAAAAGAGAACATCCCAATTGAGTGAAGGGATTGCTGAAACTGAAATGGAAGCACACATCTTACCTAATTCAGACTAAAACACATCTATTTAGCCTCACATACTGACTTTATTTGTAGTTCATACTGTTTTAATACCCTGTATTTTCTTTCTCATTTTTAGGAAAAGCACTTAATTACCATTGTTTATTTCTATACCAAATGTCATACACTTGCAATGAAGCTAAAAATATAAACAACTTACGACAAACATGTCTTCTAATATCCTCAGTTGTTGCGTATACCGAGCTGCATCGAACACATTTGTAAATTACTTTCCTTGAACCCATTGTGCGAGTTCACTTTAATACCGCGTGCTTTATATACATGTTGCTGCTGATTGGACTGCAGTTCTGACACACCCACCAAAACAAGAGAAAACGTATCTCAAACCCCGGTGCACGCCGTTTCCAGGAAACATGACGTTCAACCCGGAAACCGTAGCAAAACGTTGCGCACCGTTTTGAACTTGAACGTGCCCCAGGTAAAGCAGTGACAGATTAAAACTTGATACAGATTAATATTAATTTATTATCATTTGCAGGCAGCCACAGTTCATTTCAAAATAAAAACATTCACAATGTAACAAAAATTTTAATGTTTAAAAATGGGATACAAAATGCAAATTCATTCAGTAACACTTTACAAGGTTCATTAGTTAACAACCTTAGTTAACATGAACTAAGAATGAACAATACTTCTACAGCATTTATTAATCTTAGTTAATGTTAATTTCAACATTTACTAATACATTATTGTGAGAAAGTGAACCTCACTTCTCACTGTTACGCACTCTCGCATTGACTGTGAATGACATGTGAACACGCACATACATACACCTGCACGCTCCTTTTTAAACATGATGCCATGCTTAGGCTACTTGTGTTATTTTGTGAAGGGGGGGGGGGGGGGGGGTTCAGTCTGAAATCCTAGTTAATTCATACATATTGTATTGTGACTCACGCATTTCCTACATCCCGGTCCGATTCGACTGCTCCTATGCGGATGCGCGCGCCGCTGTAGGGGCGGTATTTATCTCGGTCACAGGGCAGAGGGTGCAGAGCATTGTTCACAGGGGTGTTTGTTTGTAATAATGTGTTGTATGTATATGTATGGTGTGAATAGGTGGTGTAAATGTTGTATAAAATGTTAGTGATATGATGATAATATTTTGTTTTCATGTAATGTTTATTTTCTACTTAGCTTATAGCTTATTTATGGCCTTAGGCTAAAGATAATACCCTGAATGTTGGTATGGTCCAATTTGGCTTAATGCTTTGGCCTATTTAAGAGGGCCTCATTCTGTATTCGGAAGAGTGAGGGTGAGTACTAGCTTGCTGTGAGGCTATGTACAAAGTGTTTGCTATTGTTGGAAGCTAAAAACATTGTGCTATTTCGATTTATTTTTGATTATTTTGTTTTCTTGAATTCTGAGTTAAAATATAAATAAACTTTATTTTATTTTTTGGAACAATTGAGATCTGGTAGCCGTCTTTTCCACCTCCACCATCGCAAGCTAGTGAGCCTACACATCCCAATACTTGGGGTGACGTCCGGTCTCCCACATTTGGTGGCAGCGGTGGGATGGTACGCTGACCGACACTGGCTGATAGAGGAGGAAAACGGCGCCAGTCCCGGGGGAGAATGGCATATCGGCGGATAGCCAAAGGTGACCCGAAGGAGGTTGAAAAGGAGACCGATGAACTCCCAGATGGCGATGCTGGGGCCCAAGCATTGGGCGGAGACCAGACAGAGGGGACTGACCTAGCAACCCTGCGTCATCTCCTTGAGAAGACGCTGCAGACACATGAGAGGGTGGCGTATAAGCAGGAGCAGCGTTGGAGGAGTGTGCAGATACAGCTGAACCAGTTAAGGGATGATGTGGAGGCAGAGAGGAGGCATCCGCCTACAGCTCCACCAGGGTCTCAACCAGAAGTGCCAGTTCAGTCGGCAGCACAAGCACCAGCGGCGCCGGTGGCACCAGCACCAGCACCAGCACCGGCACCAGCAGCTCCAGTTCCGGCTCCGATTCAAGCTCCAGCGGCCTGGGCCAGATCGGCTATTCCAAGGTTCGAGGAAGGGGACGACATCGAACAGTACCTCACCACGTTTGAGCGACTGGCCACAGCTTACCGCTGGCCTAGAGAGGACTGGGCAGTGTTTCTGGTGCCATACCTCACTGGGAAGGCCCGCAGCGCCTATGTGGCCATGGGTATGGACCGGTCGATGGAGTACGACAGTGTGAAGGAGGCAATACTGCACAAGTATGAAATCAACGAGGAGGTGTACCGGAGGAGGTTCCATGAACCGGATGTCAGGCCAGGAGAGACCCCCCGTAAGCTGTACACCCGCCTCAGGGATTTATTTCAGAAGTGGATTAGGCCGGCAAATAAGTCGGTTGAAGAGATCGCCGAGATGCTCATAATGGAACAGTACCTCCGCACTCTGACACCGGACATCCGAGTCTGGGTGAAGGAGCACAATCCCCAGAATGGTCAGAGGGCAGCGGAGCTGGTGGAGAACTACATGGCGGCCCGACGGGGCCACAAACACTTCCGTCTGGAGTCACAGCCAAGACCAGCGGTCCGTGGTAGGTCTGAGGGCCTTGTTCAGGGGAGTGGTGCAAAGGCTAGTGAGCCCAGTAGAATGCCTGCCCGTAACTATTTTGTCCCAACCAAGCCCAGAGATAGCCTAGAGCCAAGAACCGGAGGTCCGGTGGTATGCTATTTTTGTGGCCAGGAAGGACATATAAAGCCTGAATGCCCGAACAGGAAGCCCAAGCACTCCAGCCATAGCTGTATTCCCCGTCCAGAAGAGGGCGATATAGGTTTCAAGGGAAGGCTACAGACAATGCCGGTCCTAGTTAATGGGAAAGATGCTACTGCCCTGCTAGACACAGGAAGTACCCAAACACTTGTGCAGCCCCACCTAGTGGAGAAGAGGGACTTTGTGCAGGGTAGGAAGCTGAAGGTTCTGTGTGTCAATGGGGATGAACATGAGTATCCGACAGCCGAAGTATACCTATATATTAGAGGCCAGACATACCAGATGATGGTTGGTGTGGTGGAGAGGCTGAGCCATCCTGTTGTAATAGGCCAGGACATTATTGTGCTACCAGAATTAGTGCAGTCCAGCAGGCCAGTGAATATGGTCGTTACTCGATCCCAGAGCCAAGCGCAGGACCCCGAGAAAGAGGAGACAGATGAGTCAACTGAGCCAAATAGCCTGTCAGAGTTGCCTTTTTCAGAGGAGGAGAATACCCCTCCAGTCAAAACAAAGTGCAGAAAGAGCAGAAGACAGCGGAGGCAGGCTAGGCTAGTGGGCGCCATGGAGAGAAGCGAAGAGCTACAACTTACCCAGCCAGTGGATGATTGGGATGAGGTCCCAGATAACTTTGAGCAGCTGCAGAGAGAGGACCCCACATTGCAAAAAGCGTATGACAGGGTCACACAAGTAGATGGTATGTCCACTGAGATGCCTACTTCACTGTCTGGAGAAGGCTACGTAGTGAAGGAGGGATTGCTTTACCATGAGCCAGGCGATGGCAGGGCAGAGCAACTGGTGGTTCCTAGGCAGTTGAGGGAAAGGGTGTTAGCCATGGGGCATACCATCCCTTGGGCAGGTCACTTGAGCAACACCAAAAGCTATGAGCGTATTGCAGCCAGGTTCTATTGGCCAGGGCTTTATAGTGAGGTGCAGCAATACTGTAAATCCTGTCCCGAGTGCCAGTTCACCAGCAAGAGGAAAACTAGCCCTTACCCCCTTCAGCCACTGCCAATCATAGAAGTTCCCTTCTCTCGCATAGCCATGGACATTGTAGGGCCCCTGGAAAGAACCCAAACGGGGTTCAAATACATTTTAGTCATTTGTGACTATGCCACCCGCTACCCTGAGGCGTTTCCTTTGCGCAAGGTTACGGCTGGTCCAATTGCGCAGGCCCTGTTGCAGCTATTTTCTAGGGTAGGCATTCCCCAGGAGGTTCTAACCGATCAGGGCACCGCCTTCCTGTCTAGGACATTAAAACAGGTGTATAGCTTGCTAGGCATCAAAGGCATCCGGTGAGATATTGCAGCGCAGGACAGACAGGCCGTACACTGCATTCCGGACCCCGCAGGGTCTGTTCCAGTTTGTGGTAATGCCATTTGGCCTGCAGGGGGCGCCAGCCACTTTTCAAAGACTTATGGATATCGTGTTGGCAGGTACAGACTCTTTTGCTGCTGCATACCTGGATGACATAGTGGTGTACAGCGCCACCTGGGGGGAGCATAAACGTCATCTAGGTGAGATATTGCAGCGCATTCAGCGAGCGGGCCTGACCATCCACCCAAAAAAGTGTACCATAACCCAAGAGGAGGTCAAATACCTTGGCCATGTTCTGGGTCGTGGTGTGATCCGGCCGCAAAAGGACAAAGTCGAGGCAGTACAGGACTGTCCAAGGCCCCAGACAAAGAAGGAGGTTAGGTCATTTCTGGGGCTGGTGGGCTGGTATCGCCGATTTGTGCCAGACTTTGCCCGACGAGCAGCTCCCTTGTCGGACTTGACTCGGAAGTCAAGCTCCACCCAGCTTCAATGGGGGGAGGAGCAAGACAAAGCCTTTAGGGATTTAAAAGAGACCCTCTGCAAAGATCCAGTTCTCCAGAGCCCTGACTTTGGAAAGCACTTCACTGTCCAGACGGACGCATCTGGTGTTGGTCTTGGGGCGGTGCTGCTCCAAGGAGAGGGTGACGACAAGAAACCTGTGGCTTATATTAGCCGGAAACTGTTCCCGAGAGAGACCAGATATGCGGCCATAGAACTTGAGTGCCTGGCCGTGAAGTGGGCGCTTGACACTTTGAAATATTACCTGCTTGGTCGAGACTTCACCCTAGAGACTGACCACCGCGCCTTGCAATGGCTAGGGCGCATGAAGGACTCCAATGCTAGAGTCACCCGCTGGTTTTTAGCACTGCAGCCCTATAGGTTCACGGTGCAGTACAGAGCGGGCAAGCAGAATACTGTTGCAGACTTGACTCCAAAGGGGGAGGGAAATGTGAGAAAGTGAACCTCACTTCTCACTGTTACGCACTCTCGCATTGACTGTGAATGGCGTTACACGCGAGAGCGGGAGAGACTCTGGACATGTGAACACGCACATACATACACCTGCACGCTCCTTTTTAAACATGATGCCATGCTTAGGCTACTTGTGTTATTTTGTGAAGGGGTATGGATGGCTAATGAACACGGGGGGGGGGTTGTGTTTAAAGAGAAGGCTGACGCGGGGCTATGCGCCATTAACGCATTCGCGTTCATTTGTTTGTAGAACGGTTAGTCCGCGATTTCAAGAAACATGTCAGACTACACGTTGTTTTACGACCAGTCATCGCGAGCCGTCTCACACACTCATTCACTCGCACATATAGGCTACACAAGCTCACTCACATAGCCTACACACACACACGCGCACACACACACACACACACACACACACACACTCACTCACTCGCACACACACCCTCACTCACATACACGCGCACCGTCGTCGTCGTCGTCGTGGAGGACCGTTAAAAAATTAAACATGTAGACTTTTTGTCGTGATGTCGTGAAGCATCGAGGGCTGCGCCGCAGGGAGCGTTCTAAGGAAACCCTGAAGGAAGATTTGGCGAATGCAAAATGTATGTATTGTACGCTATATAGAAGAGGGGGAGAAAAAAATCAAAAAAATCGATTTTTTTCAAATATGAATCGATTTGACCTACCAACTCGATTTTTAAATCAAATCGATTTTTTTCCCAGCCCTAACTTGGGGTGACGTCCGGTCTCCCACATTTATTAAAAAAAAATGTATTTGTACACAGCAAAATCCCCAGTGTTAAATTAACACACTACAGGGTGTTAAAAATTAACACTGAAGCAGTGTTGAAGTTAATGAGATAATTAAGTGATTAATTAAGTGATGATTGAGCATTATTGAAGATACCTGATGTTAATAAGCAGAATCATTGACGGAAAAAGAAAAAACAATAACAGAAAAAAAGAGAAACACAAGAACTACAACTGACTTCGAGTCATTACACATTGTTGCACTTATTATTACCAGTTTGACTTTATTTCTGTCATACATCGACAAAAGTTCTTGAGATTCAACAGAAGTTTAGACGGTAATGTTTTATGGAATTTTTTTTTCAAGTTACCATTATGGTGGTCAGTGTTTGCTTTAGTTGGGCTCTTGACCCTTTTAATTTTTTAATATTAGTTTTCTCTGACTGTTCCAACATTGTGTTTATAAAGCACATTTGTTACTGCAAGAGAAAACATGACCTGCTCACAATATGTTTTGATGACAATGACATTATCAGCATGAATCTTTGACTATATGCTTGATGTTTTATTATTGGAGATTGTAGCTCTGAGATTCTACAGTTTGAGATCCAACAGCAATATCAAAAATTTTTCAAATACTTTGTGCAGAGAAGTTATTGTTTAAACACACAGACATCAAGAATCAGCATATGAATCTCAACAATGGTGACAATAAACAACCTAGTGACAAACAGATCAACTCTGAACATCACAAAACAAGCGACTAAAGTCATAACAAAACAATAGCAAAATAAAAGCAAACAATGAAAATCACAGGACAATTCAGCTGCATAATTTATTCATGCTGCAATGCATGATGTGAGCCACTGATGCATTCTGATTGGTGGGTCCCATCATGCACTGCAACATTAAGCATTTGTTTGATTGTCACCATTGTTGAGATTCATATGTAGATTCTTGATGTCTGTGTGTGATTTTAAAACCTTCAGATTCCTAAAACATTCCTGGAAGTAGCTACTGTAGTGAAAAATTAATAAAGCATTTGGATAATCAGTTTATAATGATGGGTGACAGAATTGAATCAGGTCACTAGTAATTTCATCATCGAAACATAACCAGGGCTGTGTTTCCCAAAAGCATCTTAAGCCTAACTTGATCTCAGACCAACTGCAACAAATGGTTTGCACAATCAAATTAGGCTTGCAATGTTTTAGCGAAACACAGCCCAAATCATAGATTCTATTGCCACAACAAATGTGCTTTATAAACACAGAGTTGCAGCATTCAGAGAAAAACTAATGTTATAAAGTAAAGGGTCAAGAGCCCAACTAAAGCAAACACTGGTCACCATAATGGTGACATGAAACGAAACATTTCATAAAACATTACCATCTAAACTTCTGTTAAATCTAAATAAGACCGTGTGAAGATGTATGACAGAAATAAAGTCAAACTGGTAAAATAATAAGTGCAATAATGGTTCAAAGTCAGTAGTTCTTGTGTTTCTCTTTTTTCTGTTCTTGTTTCTCTTCCCTTCAGTGAGTCAGGTGTCACCACTAATGGCCAATCATCACTTAATTAATCACTTAATTATCTCATTAACTTCAACACTGCTTCAGTGTTAATTTTAACACCCTGTAGTATGGACACATATGTACACTGAGGAGTGTTAATTTAACACTGGGGATTTTTGCTGTGTATTTGTTAACGTTAGTTAATGCAGTGTTCAACTAACATGAACAAACAATAGCTACATTTTTACTAACTAACATTAACAAAGATGAACTAATACAGTAACAAATGTATTGCTCATTGTTACACTGTAAAAAAAATCCCGTAAAATTTACGGTAAAAAACTGGCAGCTGTGGTTGCCAGAAATCTACCGTATAAATTACAGTGGAAATGTTTATCCGTTTACGGTACAAAGAAAATTTTGACTGTATTATTTTACGGTAGATTTCTGGCAACCACAGCTGCCAGTTTTTCACCGTAAATTTTACAGTTCACTTTTAAGTGTACCGTAAACAGGAAAACATTTTGACTGTATTTTTTACGGTAGATTTCTGGCAACCACAGCCGCCAGTTCTTTACCGTACATTTTACAGTTCACTTTTCAGTGTACTGTAAACAGAAAAAATGTAAACCTGTATTTTTTACAGTAGATTCCTGACAACCACAGCTGCTGGTTTTTACTGTAAATTTTACAGTTCACTTTTAAGTATTTACATTATACTTAAGTGAACTGTAAAATTTACAATAAAAACTGGCAGCTGTGGTTGTCAGAAAAGTGAAAGTTGGTATATTATTCAATAACACCCAGAACTGGTAAGGAAAGCAAATATACCTTTTATTTTAATACCACAAACATATACCATGACAACTATATTCTTTTCCTTAAAACAGCAGGAAAATGTATTCCAGGTTGACTTTGCAGAATAAACATTTTGAATTATTACAGTCTTTACCAGAAGGCAACATTCATTAATCTGAACAGTATTCTATGCTCTTAATGGCATGTGGTTAATCAAGGAAATACAAGGAGAAAAAAAGATTTTATAGCGATTATAGCGACATTCAATTATTAATGCAAAAGTGAGTACTCACTGCTCAAATAATGCTCAAATAATTACTGGTATAGTAACAAACATACCATAAGTACAAAGCAGTATATTGGGAAAAGATACATTTCTAAGATGACGGCTCACACATTTTCAACATTCTCAAGTCATTTTCAACATTTTCAAAGCATCTTCCAGTATAAATTTGAAAAGCATCATCACTGCCAACGTTATCCTCAGACATCTGTCAAATAAGATTTGTCCAACCTTAGTCTGTTCTCCATTTGTGATCAGCAAGGTCTGCTATCAGTGTAAGGACTCTAGGATTCACTGGAAGCTGTTTTTTGTTTTTTCTTGACTCAACTTTGGTGCCCTTCTCTGGATTTATGCTGAAGAAGCACCTACGAAAGAGAATGTAATCACTCATTTTGTTGATCACAAATACAGATGGAATAAAGTTCACCAAATTACTTCACTAAAAAAAAAATATACTTTTTTTTTTTTTTACATGAACTAATATTATAGTACAAGTACATATTAAGTTAACAGTACAAATCTTGGTTCACAGTGCATTAACTAATGATAAAAATATCTAACATGAACAAACAATGAACAACTTTATTTTTCTAACCAAAACAATGTACAAAGAACTGTTACAAATGTAATTCCCATTGTCAGTTAATTTTAGTGAATACATTACCATACGTTAACAAATGAGACCTTACTGTAAAGTGCAATTACATGTTAAAAATGGTTTAATGCCTACCTTTGTATGAATTCCAGAGTAGAACCAAGTTCCAAAGGGTAATGGATGTTAAAACAATAGTAACTGCTAAACATCATGCAAATTGCTGCGACAAACGTAGAAATGTGCGGAGTTGAAATCTTCTGGTCGATGCTCAGCATGAAAAGCTTTGATGTGTAGCATGAGGTGCCTACAGACTAGGGGTTGCACGACTACTGATTTCTGCTAGTCGATTTCTTATCAAAACAATACTCGAGTTACTCGACTACTCGTCGTTCATGCTACTGTAAATGAAAAGACATGACATAGCTAGATCTTATCAATAAACATAATTCATAGCCTAATGCAACAATTACATAAGTAAAGTCTCAAAACATTATAATTATGACATATTTTTACATTTTCATGTAACAGTCTAAAGCCAAATAAATAGCTGTTCTTGCCTTTCATTTCAGACGTCTGCTTCTAGAGGCCGTTCACATATCGCGTCTTTTTCGCGCTCAAGGTCGTCATAAAATGTAGGCGCGCGGCGAGCGCACTCATAATGGAAGCAACGTGGTGCGCTAGTTTTTCCAGGCGGGTTTTTCCTTCTCATCTCCAGAAATATACCTAGTAGTAAAGCTAATGCAAGGGCTAGAAATCAATTAATCCTTTGCTGATACTTCTTCGTCGTAACTTAGTCATCATGGAGAGCCAACCTGATCTCACAGAATTACGTGAAATGAACACGACCCCTTAACCCCGATTTGCGTGGTGGTGGCACGTAATGTGTTACAATTACGTGTCGGCACCACGCAAACAACACCCATACAAAGTCAATGAGGCTCATTTGTCGTGGTGGACACACGGATTCCCTGGTTCAACAGTGGGCTGCGGTAAATGTTGTTTTCTAGTTTACGAAACGTCCTCCTTTTATAATTTATTGTAGTGTATTAGTTCCGATTTTTGTTGTCTAAATAACAGTAAATTGTTTGTGATATAACTATCCATTTATAGATGGAGTAGTTTTAAAGAATGGCCCGAGGCTGTGTTAAATAAATTGTTCCCTTTACTTTATTAAACCATTTACGATATTTTATTCTTTTCAATTGTATTGTCTGTCATAGCAGCGAATAATTATTAATAATTATTATTATGAATCAGAAGACTTTCAGTCGTTACCACGGCAACGATACGTCACGTTACGCACGCTTCTTACCCATAATCACCGCGCTTTTACCACTCATTTCTCCCGCCACATGACTACAGTAAGTATCTTAACCCAAGGGGTGTTTGTTTGTTAAAAAGCACGCAAAACCTTTGCTGTTATTTCTTTAGTTGTAGCTGGATTTAATCATCCCTGGAGTTTAGGTTGAATTTGTTAGTGTTGCATTATCATTTACACGGCTGCCCGCCGAAGTAGTTACGTTAACTAGCCAGCTAAATGACAGCTGTCCCGTCCCCGGCACAGTAGGAATGTGGCACTTCCACAACAAAAATCAGTTTAAACTCATGTATTTGTCCATGCGTTGTGAGGACAACAATTAACAACGTGTTGTTGCAGTGGTTAAAGTTTTATTCAAAGTGCAAAGTAAATGTCAGAAGTGTAACTAAGGAGAATTACCGCAATCGGGGATGGACTAGAATAAAAAAGTGGACCGGGAGTCTTTCCAGAGGATTTGACTGCTCAGTGCGACTCAATGTCAATGACCGTTCATACCTGATATAATTAATGCATAATTAACTTGTAATTAACATAATTATCCTGTAACACTTTGGTGCCATACTTTTGTAAGCCTTTGCCATTTTAGAAGACACTGAAATCATCATAATTAAGTTGGCTTGAGAAAGCCAACTTACTGAAATCCTATTTAAACTTATTATTATTAAGTTGGCTTGAGAGAGCCAACATATTGAAATCCTATTTAAACTTATTATTAGTGGTGCTTTTTTGAAAGCATCACTATTGTTATTGCTCATACTTATTATTAGTGGTGCTTTTTTAAAAGCATCACTATTGTTATTGCTCATACTTATTAGTGGTGCTTTTTTAAAAGCATCACTATTGTTATTGCTCATACTTATTAGTGGTGCTTGCTGAAAGCAAGGCATCACTATTGTTATTGCTCATACTTATTATTCTTATTATTATTAGTGGTGCTTTTTTAAAAGCATCACTATTGTTATTGCTCATACTTATTATTAGTGGTGCTTTTTTAAAAGCATCACTATTGTTATTGCTCATACTTATTATTATTCTTCTTTTTATTATTCTGGACAAAAGTTTGGCGCGTAACTCGCCCCGCACCGTTTGTCTCAGACCCCTGAGTGAGGTGTCAAATCGAGCGGCTCATTGAGGAGAGGTGTGCTATGACTTTTCTAAGCGATCGGGTGTACGATGTTCGCACAGCGGACGAAAAAGCGGCCAAAAAAGTCCCATTGACTTTACATTGGGAGTTCTAAAAATATTTGAATCCCAACCGACGTTTTCACACACACACCACTCCAAAGGGCCTGACACCCCTGCGTCTCTCCCTCTCTCTCTCCCTCAGAGGATTTATATTATCAAGCAGCCAATAAGTTATGGCCCAAAATCTTCATAGCCACACCCTAGCAACCAGTTTCAGCACCCTAGCAACCACTAAGAGCTCCCTAGCAACCACCCTAAACCAAAAAAAAACATTTTTTTATTTTTTAAATATTTTTTAAAGCAATTTTACTCTCGTGGCCTTGCGATATTGCTCCATGCTTGTGCCTATTCGGCCATAGGCACGAGGCCGCAGGCCGAGTGCCGTACAAAAGGCACTCGTTATTAAATATTTTAAGAACTCTATAAAAACTCCATAGTAACCATATTTGACAACTACCAACCACCTAGTAACACCATAGCAACTAACAAAAACACCTTAGCAACCACCCTGAACACCCTAGCAACGTCTAGAAATGCTCTAGTAACCACAAAAAAACTCTAGCAAGCACCCAGAACACCCTAGCAACTGCCTAGCAACCACCTAGAACACCTAGCAACTGCCTAGCAACCACCCAGAACACCTAGCAACCAACCAGAACACCCTAGCAACTGCCTAGCAATGCCCGAGTATCCACCCAAAATGCCATAGCAACTGCCTAGCAACACCATAGCAACCACCCAGAACACCCTAGCAACCACCTAGCAACGCCCTAGCAACCACCAAGAATACCCTAGCAACTGCCTAGCAACCACCAAGAATACCCTAGCAACTGCCTAGCAACCACCCAGAACACCTTAGCAACTGCCTAGCAACACCATAGCAACCACCCAGAACACCCTAGCAACCACCTGGCAACAGCATCTTGCTAAAAACATGCTGACAACATGCTAATCAAGCTAGCATCATGCTAGCAACATGCTAATCAAGCTAGCATCATGTTAGCAACATGCTAATCATGCTAGCAACATGCTAATCAAGCTAGCATAATGCTAGCATCATGCTAATCAAGCTAGCATAATGCTAGCATCATGCTAATCAAGCTAGCATCATGCTAGCAACATGCTAATCATGCTAACAACATGCTAATCAAGCTAGCATAATGCTAGCATCATGCTAATCAAGCTAGCATCATGCTAGCAACATGCTAATCATGCTAGCATTATGCTAGCAACAGGCTAATCAAGCTAGCATCATGCTAGCAACATGTTAATCATGCTAGCAACATGCTAATCATGCTAGCATCATGCTACCAACATGCTAATCATGTTAGCATCTAGCTAAAAACATGCTAGCAACATGCTAATCATGCTAGCATCATGTTAACAACATGCTAATCAAGCTAGCAAAATGCTAGCAGCATGCTAATCATGTTAGCATATACCTAAAAACATGCTAGCAAAATGCTATTCATGCTAGCATCATGCTAATCAATGCTAGCATCATGCTATCAAAATGCTAATCAAGCTAGCATCATGCTAACAACATGCTAATCAAGCTAGCAAAATGCTAGCAGCATGCTAATCATGTTAGCATATACCTAAAAACATGCTAGCAAAATGCTAATCATGCTAGCATCTTGTTAAAATCATGCTAGTAACATGCTAATCATGCTAGCACCATGCTACCAACATGCTAATCAAGCTAGCATCATGCTAACAACATGCTTATCAAGCTAGCACCAGGCTACCAACATGCTTATCATGCTAGCATCATGCTAACAACATGCTAATCATGCTAGCATCATTCTAACGACATGTTAATCATAGTAAATCATGCTGGAATGTGGTAAATCGTAGTAAATCATCTTAGAAACATGGTAAATCGTGGTAAATGATGCTAAAATGTGGTATATTATGGTATCACAACATGTCAACTGTGTTAGCATCTGCCCAGTGGCGAATTTTGCCACTGCAAGCACCACTTCACATTTTCTTCAGGAAATGTACATTCTAGTTCTTTTTATAATTTTTATTATTCTTCCACACAAAAGTTTGGCGCGAAACTCGCCCCGCACCGTTTGTCACAGACCCCTGAGTGAAGTGTCAAATCGACCGGCTCATTGAGGAGAGGTGTGCTATGACTTTTCTAAGCGATCGGGTGTACGATGTTCGCACAGCGGACGAAAAAGCGGCCAAAAAAGTCCCATTGACTTTACATGGGGAGTTCTAAAAATATTTGAATCCCAACCGACGTTTTCACACACACAGACTCCAAAGGGCCTGACACCCCTGCGTCTCTCCCTCTCTCTCTCCCTCAGAGGATTTATATTATCAAGCAGCCAATAAGTTATGGCCTAATATCTTCATAGCCACACCCTAGCAACCAGTTTCAGCACCCTAGCAACCACTAAGAGCTCCCTAGCAACCACCCTAAACCAAAAAAAAACATTTTTTTATTTTTTTAATATTTTTTAAAGCAATTTTACTCTCGTGGCCTTGCAATATTGCTCCATGCTTGTGCCTATTCGACCATAGGCACGAGGCCGCAGGCCGAGTGCCGTACAAAAGGCACTCGTTATTAAAGATTTTAAGAACTCTATAAAAACTCCATAGTAACTATATTTGAAAACTACCAACAACCTAGTAACACCATAGCAACTAACAAAAACACCTTAGCAACCACCCTGAACACCCTAGCAACGTCTAGAAATGCTCTAGTAACCACAAAAAACTCTAGCAAGCACCCAGAACACTGTAGCAACTGCCTAGCAACCACCCTGAACACCCTAGCAACGTCTAGAAATGCTCTAGTAACCACAAAAAACTCTAGCAAGCACCCATAACACTGTAGCAACTGCCTAGCAACCACCTAGAACATCTAGCAACTGCCTAGCAACCACCCACAACACCTAGCAACCACCTAGCAACGCCCTAGCAACCACCCAGAATACCCTAGCAACTGCCTAGCAACACCATAGCATCCACCCAGAACACCCTAGCAACCACCTAGCAACGCCCTAGCAACCACCAAGAACACCCTAGCAACTGCCTAGCAACCACCAAATATACCCTAGCAACTGCCTAGCAACCACCCAGAAAACCTTAGCAACTGCCTAGCAACACCATAGCAACCACCCAGAACACCCTAGCAACCACCTGGCAACAGCATCTTGCTAAAAACATGCTGGCAACATGCTAATCAAGCTAGCATCATGCTAGCAACATGCTAATCAAGCTAGCAACATGCTAATCAAGCTAGCATCAAGCTAGCAACATGCTAATCATGCTAGCATTATGCTACCAACATGCTAATAAAGCTAGCATCATGCTAACAACATGCTAATCAAGCTAGCATAATGCTAATCAAGCTAGCATCATGCTAGCAACATGCTAATCATGCTAGCATTATGCTACCAACATGCTAATAAAGCTAACATCATGCTAACAACATGCTAATCAAGCTAACATAATGCTAGCATCATGCTAATAAAGCTAGCATCATGCTAGCAACATGCTAATCATGCTAGCATTATGCTAACAACATGTTAAATCAAGCTAGCATCATGCTAGCAACATGCTAATCAAGCTAGCATCATGCTAGCAACATGCTAATCATGCTAGTATTAGGCTACCAACATGCTAATAAAGCTAGCATCATGCTAACAACATGCTAATCAAGCTAGCATAATGCTAGCATCATGCTAATCAAGCTAGCATCATGCTAACAACATGCTAATCATGATAGCATTAGGCTACCAACATGCTAATAAAGCTAGCATCATGCTAACAACATGCTAATCAAGCTAGCATCATGCTAGCAACATGCTAATCATGCTAACATTATGCTAGCAACATGCTAATCAAGCTAGCATCATGCTAGCACCATGCTAATCATGCTAGCAACATGCTAATCATGTTAGCATCTAGCTAAAAACATGCTAGCAACATGCTAATCATGCTAGCATCTTGTTAAAAGCATGCTAGCAACATGCTAATCATGCTAGCATCATCCAACCAACATGCTAATCATGCTAACAACATGCTAATCCTGCTAACATCATTCTAACAACATGTTAATCATAGTAAATCATGCTGGAATATGTTAAATCGTAATAAATCATCTTAGAAACATGGTAAATCGTGGTAAATAATGCTAAAATGTGGTATATCATGGTATCACAACATGTCAATTGTGTTAGCATCTGCCCAGTGGCGAATTTTGCCACTGCAAGCACCACTTCACATTTTCTTCAGGAAATGTACATTCTAGTTATTATTCTTCTTTTTATTATTCTGGACAAAAGTTTGGCGCGTAATGCGCCCCGCACCGTTTGTCACAGACCCCTGAGTGAGGTGTCAAATCGACCGGCTCATTGAGGAGAGGTGTGCTATGACTTTTCTAAGCGATCGGGTGTACGATGTTCGCACAGCGGACGAAAAAGCGGCCAAAAAAGTCCCATTGACTTTACATTGGGAGTTCTAAAAATATTTGAATCCCAACCGACGTTTTCACACACACACCACTCCAAAGGGCCTGACACCCCTGCATCTCTCCCTCTCTCTCTCCCTCAGAGGATTTATATTATCAAGCAGCCAATAAGTAATGGCCTAAAATCTTCATAGCCACACCCTAGCAACCAGTTTCAGCACCCTAGCAACCACTAAGAGCTCCATAGCAACCACCCTAAATAAAAAAAAAAACATTTTTTTTATTTTTTTTTTATTTTTTAAAGCAATTTTACTCTCAATGCCTTGCGATATCGCTCCATGCTTGTGCCTATCCGGCCATAGGCACGAGGCCGCAGGCCGAGTGCCGTACTGAAGGCACTCGTTATTAAAGATTTTAAGAACTCTATAAAAACTCCATAGTAACCATATTTGACAACTACCAACCACCTAGTAACACCATAGCAACTACCAAAAATACCTTAGCAACCACCCTGAACACCCTAGCAACGTCTAGAAATGCTCTAGTAACCACCAAAAAACTCTAGCAACCACCCAGAACACCCTAGCAACTGCCTAGCAACCACCCAGAACACCCTAGCAACTGCCTAGCAACCACCCAGAACACCCTAGCAACTGCCTAGCAACCACCCAGAACACCCTAGCAACTGCCTAGCAACGCCCTAGCATCCACCCAGAATACCATAGCAACTGCCTAGCAACACCATAGCAACCACCCAGAACACCCTAGCAACCACCTGGCAACAGCATCTTGCTAAAAACATGCTAGCAACATGCTAATCATACTAGCATCATGCTAGCAACATGCTAATCAAGCTAGCATAATGCTAATCAAGCTAGCATCATGCTAGCAACATGCTAGCAACATGCTAATCATGCTAGCATCATGCTAGCAACATGCTAATCAAGCTAGCATCATGCTAACAACATGCTAATCATGCTAGCATTATGCTACCAACATGCTAATGAAGCTAGCATCATGCTAGCAACATGCTAATCAAGCTAGCATAATGTTAACAACATGCTAATAAGCTAGCATCATGCTAGCAACATGCTAATCATGCTAGCATTATGCTAGCAACATGCTAATCAAGCTAGCATCATGCTAGCAACATGCTAATCATGCTAGCATAATGCTAGCAACATGCTAATCAAGCTAGCATAATGCTAGCAACATGTTAATCATGTTAGCATCTAGCTAAAAACATGCTAGCAAAATGCTAATCATGCTAGCATCTTGTTAAAAGCATGCTAGTAACATGCTAATCATGCTAGCATCATCCAACCAACATGCTAATCATGCTAACAACATGCTAATCCTGCTAGCATCATTCTAACAACATGTTAATCATAGTAAATCATGCTGGAATGTGTTAAATCGTAGTAAATCATCTTAGAAACATGGTAAATCATGGTAAATAATGCTAAAACGTGGTATATCATGGTATCACAACATGATAATTGTGTTAGCATCTGCCCAGTGGCGAGTTTTGCCACTGCAAGCACCACTTCACATTTTCTTCAGGAAATGTACATTCTAGTTATTAATGGTGCTTGCTGAAAGCAAGGCATCATTAGTGTTCTCTTGCATACTTATTATTATTCTTCTTATTATTATTCCGGACAAAAGTTTGGCGCGTAATGCGCCCCGCACCGTTTGTCACAGACCCCTGAGTGAAGTGTCAAATCGACCGGCTCATTGAGGAGAGGTGTGCTATGACTTTTCTAAGCGATCGGGTGTACGATGTTCGCACAGCGGACGAAAAAGCGGCCAAAAAAGTCCCATTGACTTTACATTGGGCATTCTAAAAATATTTGAATCCCAACCGACGTTTTCACACACACAGACTCCAAAGGGCCTGACACCCCTGCGTCTCTCCCTCTCTCTCTCCCTCAGAGGATTTGTATTATCAAGCAGCCAATAAGTAATGGCCTAAAATCTTCATAGCCACACCCTAGCAACCAGTTTCAGCACCCTAGCAACCACTAAGAGCTCCCTAGCAACCACCCTAAACCAAAAAAAATGTTTTTTTAAATTTTTTTGTATTTTTTAACGCAATATTACACTCGTGGCCTTGCGATATTGCTCCATGCTTGTGCCTATTTGGCCATAGGCACGAGGCCGCAGGCCGAGTGCCGTACTGAAGGCACTCGTTATTAAAGATTTTAATAACTCTGTAAAAACTCCATAGTAACCATCTTTGACAACTACTAACCACCTAGTAACACCATAGCAACTACCAATAATACCTTAACAACCATCCTGAACACCCTAGCAACGTCTAGAAACGCTCTAGTAACCACCAAAAATACTGTAGCAACCACCCAGAACACCCTAGCAACTGTCTAGCAACCCCCCAGAACACCTAGCAACTGCCTAGCAACCACCCAGAACACCATAGCAACTGCCTAGCAACGCCCTAGCATCCACCTAAAATACCATAGCAACTGCCTAGCAACACCATAGCAACCACCAAGAACACCCTAGCAACCACCTAGCAACGCCCTAACAACCACCAAGAATACCCTAGCAACGCCCTAGCAACCACCCAGAATACCCTAGCAACTGCCTAGCAACACCATAGCAACCACCCAGAATACCCTAGCAACCGCCTAGCAACACCATAGCAACCACCCAGAATACCCTAGCAACTGCCTAGCAACGCCCTAGCAACCACCCAGAATACCCTAGCAACCGCCTAGCAACACCATAGCAACCACCCAGAATACCCTAGCAACCATCTAGCAACACCATAGTACCAACCAGAAAAGCCTAGCAACCACCTAGCAACGCCCTAGCAACCACCAAGAATACCCTAGCAACCGCCTAGCAACCACCCAAAATACCCTAGCAACCACCTAGCAACACCATAGCAACCACCAAGAATACCCTAGCAACCGCCTAGCAACCACCCAAAAAACCCTAGCAACCACCTAGCAACACCATAGCAACCACCCAGAATACCCTAGCAACTGCCTAGCAACGCCCTAGCAACCACCCAGAATACCCTAGCAACCGCCTAGCAACACCATAGCAACCACCAAGAATACCCTAGCAACCGCCTAGCAACACCATAGCAACCACCCAGAACACCCTAGCAACTGCCTAGCAACACCCTAGCAACCACCCAGAACACCATAGCAACCACCCAGAATACCCTAGCAACTGCCTAGCAACACCATAGCAACCACCAAGAATACCCTAGCAACACCATAGCAACCACCCAGAACAGCCTAGCAACGCCCTAGCAACCACCAAGAATACCCTAGCAACAGCCTAGCAACCACCCAGAATACCCTAGCAACCGCCAAGCAACACCATAGCAACCACCAGGAATACCCTAGCAACCGCCTAGCAACCACCTAGTATACCCTAGCAACACCATAGCAACCACCCAGAATACCCTAGCCACCGCTTAGCAACACCATAGCAACCACCCAGAACAGCCTAGCAACCACCTAGCAATGCCCTAGCAACCACCAAGAATACCCTAGCAACTGCCTAGCAACTACCAAGAATACCCTAGCAACTGCCTAGTAACCACCCAGAACACCTTAGCAACTGCCTAGCAACACCATAGCAACCACCCAGAACACCCTAGCAACCACCTGGCAACAGCATCTTGCTAAAAACATGCTGGCAAACATGCTAATCAAGCTAGCATCATGATAGCAACATGCTAATCATGCTAGAATCATGCTAGCATCATGCTAATCAAGCTAGCATCATGTTAGCAACATGTTAATCATGCTAGCATTATGCTAGCATCATGCTAATCAAGCTAGCATCATGCTAGCAACATGCTAATCATGCTAGCATTATGCTAACAACATGCTAATCAAGCTAGCATCATGCTAGCAACATGCTAATCAAGCTAGCATCATGCTAACAACATGCTAATCATGCTAACAACATGCTAATCAAGCTAGCATAATGCTAACAACATGCTAATCATGTTAGCATCTAGCTAAAAACATGCTAGCAAAATGCTAATCATGCTAGCATCTTGTTAAAAGCATGCTAGCAACATGCTAATCATGCTAGCATCATCCAACCAACATGCTAATCATGCTAACAACATGCTAATCCTGCTAGTATCATTCTAACAACATGTTAATCATAGTAAATCATGCTGGAATGTGGTAAATCGTAGTAAATCATCTTAGAAACATGGTAAATCGTGGTAAATAATGCTAAAATGTGGTATATCATGGTATCACAACATGTTAATTGTGTTAGCATCTGCCCAGTGGTGAATTTTGCCACTGCAAGCACCACTTCACATTTTCTTCAGGAAATGTACATTCTAGTTATTATTATTATTATTCTGGACAAAGTTTGGCGCGAAACTCGCCCCGCACCGTTTGTCACAGACCCCTGAGTGAAGTGTCAAATCGACCGGCTCATTGAGGAGAGGTGTGCTATGACTTTTCTAAGCGATCGGGTGTACGATGTTCGCACAGCGGACGAAAAAGCGGCCAAAAAAGTCCCCATTGACTTTACATTGGGCATTCTAAATAAATTCAAATCCCAACCGACGTTTTCACACACACACCACTCCAAAGGGCCTGACACCCCTGCGTCTCTCCCTCTCTCTCTCCCTCAGAGGATTTATATTATCAAGCAGCCAATAAGTAATGGCCTAAAATCTTCATAGCCACACCATAGCAACCAGTTTCAGCACCCTAGCAACCACTAAGAGCTCCCTAGCAACCACCCTAAACCAAAAAAACAATTTTTTTTATTTTTTTTATATTTTTTAAAGCAATTTTACTCTCGTGGCCTTGCGATATCGCTCCATGCTTGTGCCTATTCGGCCATAGGCACGAGGCCGCAGGCCGAGTGCCGTACTGAAGGCACTCGCAACCACCCAGAACACCCTATTCGGCCATAGGCACGAGGCCGGAGGCCGAGTGCCGTACTGAAGGCACTCGCAACCACCCAAAACACCCTAGCAACTGCCTAGCAACCACCCAGAACACCCTAGCAATGTCTAGAAATGCTCTAGTAACCACCAAAAAACTCTAGCAACCACCCTGAACACCCTAGCAACTGCCTAGCAACCACCCAGAACACCCTAGCAATGTCTAGAAATGCTCTAGTAACCACCAAAAAACTCTAGCAACCACCCTGAACACCCTAGCAACTGCCTAGCATCCACCCAGAATACCCTAGCAACCGCCTAGCAACACCATAGCAACCACCCCGAATACCCTAGCAACCGCCTAGCAACACCATAGCAACCACCCAGAATACCCTAGCAACGCCCTAGCAACCACCCAGAATACCCTAGCAACCGCCTAGCAACACCATAGCAACCACCCAGAACACCCTAGCAACCACCTAGCAAAGCCCTAGCAACCACACAGAACACCCTAGCAACACCCTAGCAACCACCTGAACAACATGAATAAGCCATATCTCAGCACCAGAACATCGTACAGACATGTTTGTTGGCTCGTATGCAATCATGTACCACACTCTAGCAACCGAGTGGCGAGTTTTGCCACTGCAAGCACCACTTCACATTTTCTTCAGGAAATGTACATTCTAGTTATTAAGTTGGCTTGAGAGAGCCAACATATTGAAATCCTATTTAAACTTATTATTATTATTATTATTAAGTTGGCTTGAGAGAGCCAACATATTGAAATCCTATTTAAACTTATTATTATTATTATTATTATTATTATTCTTCTGACCGTAAAAATTTACAACTCAAACTCCTCCTAGAGCTTTAACTCCACATACTCCAAATTCGGCTCAGACGCTCAAACTGATCTGACTCGGTGTGCTATATCTTTTCAGACTGATCGGACTTACGGTTTTCCTAAAAATGACGATCAAAACTCGAAAAAACTCATTCAAAAACTCCCATTGACTTACATTGGGGAGTTCTAAAAAATTCAAACTGACAAAATTTAAATCTAAACACCTTGAAGACTAAACCAAACTGCCGTTCTATATACTATATGAGCCATTGAGACTCATTTAAACTAATGCACTCTAAACTCATACACTTATAAACTAATTAACTTATAAACTCATGAATTCATAGACTTATGAACTCTTAAACTCATAAATTAATAAACTCTGAACTCTTAAACTCATTTAAACTTATAAACTCTAAACTCATTAAAACTTATAAACTCTAAACTCATTTAAAAGTTATAAACTCTAAACTCAAAAACTCTTATACTTATAAACTCATCAATTTATACACTTATAAACTCTAAACTCATAAACTCTGAGTGTGTGTGTGTGTGTGTGTGTGTGTGAACACACACACACACACACACACACACACACACACACACACACACACACACACACACACACACTCTAAACTCATTTAAACTTATAAACTCAAAACTCAAAAACTCGTAAACTACTTTAAACTTCAAACCACTTTAAACTTCTTAAGTTTAAAGCTCCCAGCTCCCAAGCAACTCCATAGCAACCAAACTTGAGTACCCTAGCAACCGTTTTGCAAGACCTATATCTCTGTATCAGAACATCGTATAGAGATGAGGTTTGTCTCTTTTGACTCATGCTAGCAAACAGCACTTCCAACATGCTACACATGCTAGCAGTGAATAGCTACATGCTAATAGCGATTAGTTAAGTGCTATATCATGCCAAGATCATGCTATGAACTCTATAAATACTCCATAGTAACCATCTGTGACAACTACCAACCACCTAGCAACACCATAGCAACCGCCCAGAACACCCTAGCAACTGCCTAGCAACCGCCCAGAATACCTTAGCAACCGCCTAGCAACTCCATAGCAACCACCCAGAACACCCTAGCAACCGCCTAGCAACCACTCAGAATACCCTATCAACGGCCTAGCAACACCATAGCAACCACCCAGAATACCCTAGCAACCGCCTAGCATCACCATAGCAACCACCCAGAACACCCTAGCAACCGCCTAGCAACAGCATAGCAACCACCCAGAATACCCTAGCAACCGCCTAGCAATACCATAGCAACCACCCAGAATACCCTAGCAACCGCCTAGCAACCACCCAGAACACCCTAGCAACCAACCAGAATACCCTAGCAACCACCTAGCAACACCCTAGCAACCACCCAGAACACACTAGCAACCACCTAGCAACACCCTAGCAACCACCCAGAACACCCTAGCAACCGCCTAGCAACACCATAGCAAACACCCAAAACACCCTAGCAACCGCCTAGCAACCACCCAGAATACCCTAGCAACCGCCTAGCAACAGCATAGCAACCACCCAGAGCACCCTAGCAACCGCCTAGCAACCACCCAAAACACCCTAGCAACCGCCTAGCAACCACCCAAGACACCCTAGCAACCACCCAGAACACCCTAGCAACCGCCTAGCAACACCATAGCAACCACCCAAACACCCTAGCAACCGCCTAGCAACCACTCAGAATACCCTAGTAACCGCCTAGCAACAGCATAGCAACCACCCAGAACACCCTAGCAACCACCTAGCAACCACCCAAAACACCCTAGCAACCGCCTAGCAACACCATAGCAACCACCCAAAATACCCTAGCAACCACTTAGCAACACCCTAGCAACCGCCTAGCAACCAACCAGAATACCCTAGCAACCACCTAGCAACAGCATAGCAACCACACAGAACACCCTAGAAACCGCCTAGTAACACCCTAGCAACCACCCAAAATACCTTAGCAACCACCTAACAACACCCTAGCAACCACCCAAAATACCCTAGCAACCGCTAAGCAAAACCCTAGCAACCACCCAGAACACCCTAGCAACCGCCTAGCAACCAACCAGAATACCCTAGCAACCACCTAGCAACACCATAGCAACCACCCAGAACACCCTAGCAACTGCCTAGCAACACCCTAGCAACCACCCAAAATACCTTAGCAACCACCTAGCAACACCATAGCAACCACCCCGAACACCCTAGCAACCAGCCAAAATACCTTAGCAACCGCCTAGCAAAACCATAGCAACCACCCAGAACACCCTAGCAACCGCCTAGCAACCACCCAGAACACCTTAGCAACCCACTAGAAAACCCCCAACAACTTTTTAACTTTAAACTACTTTAAAGTTTAAACTAATTTAAACTTTAAACTACTTTAAACTTCAAACTAATTTAAAATTTAAACTACATTAAACTTTAAACTAATTTAAACTTTAAACTAATTTATACTTTAAGCTAATTTAAACTTCAAACTAATTTAAACTTTAAACTACTTTAAACTTCAAACTAATTTAAACTTTAAACTACTTTAAACTTTAAACTAATTTAAACTTTAAACTACTTTAAACTTTAAACTAATTTAAACTTCTTCAAACTTTCTGGTCCAAACTTTCTCAAGCCAACTTAAAGTTTGTCTCGACGAACTTTTGCATCTAGTTATTATTATTCTTCTGACCGTAAAAATTTACAACTCAAACTCCTCCTAGAGCTTTAACTCCACATACTCCAAATTCGGCTCAGACACTCAAACTGATCTGACTCGGTGTGCTATATCTTTTCAGACTGATCGGACTTACGGTTTTCCTAAAAATGACGATCAAAACTCGAAAAAAGTCATTCAAAAACTCCCATTGACTTACATTGGGGAGTTCTAAAAAATTCAAACTGACAAAATTTAAATCTAAACACCTTGAAGACTAAACCAAACTGCCGTTCTATATACTATATGAGCCATTGAGACTCATTTAAACTAATGCACTCTAAACTCATACACTTATAAACTAATTAACTTATAAACTCATGAATTCATAGACTTATGAACTCTTAAACTCACAAATTAATAAACTCTGAACTCTTAAACTCATTTAAACTTATAAACTCTAAACTCATTAAAACTTATAAACTCTAAACTCATTTAAAACTTATAAACTCTAAACTCAAAAACTCTTATACTTATAAACTCATCAATTTATACACTTAAAAACTCTAAACTCATAAACTCTGAGTGTGTGTGTGTGTGTGTGTGTGTGTGTGTGTGTGTGAACACACACACACACACACACACACACACACACACACACACACACACACACACACACACACACTCTAAACTCATTTAAACTTATAAACTCAAAACTCAAAACCTCGTAAACTACTTTAAACTTCAAACCACTTTAAACTTCTTAAGTTTAAAGCTCCCAGCTCCCAAGCAACTCCATAGCAACCAAACTTGAGTACCCTAGCAACCGTTTTGCAAGACCTATATCTCTGTATCAGAACATCGTATAGAGATGAGGTTTGGCTCTTTTGACTCATGCTAGCAAACAGCACTTCCAACATGCTACACATGCTAGCAGTGAATAGCTACATGCTAATAGCGATTAGTTAAGTGCTATATCATGCCAAGATCATGCTATGAACTCTATAAATACTCCATAGTAACCATCTGTGACAACTACCAACCACCTAGCAACACCATAGCAACCGCCCAGAACACCCTAGCAACTGCCTAGCAACCGCCCAGAATACCTTAGCAACCGCCTAGCAACTCCATAGCAACCACCCAGAACACCCTAGCAACCGCCTAGCAACCACTCAGAATACCTTAGCAACGGCCTAGCAACACCATAGCAACCACCCAGAATACCCTAGCAACCGCCTAGCATCACCATAGCAACCACCCAGAACACCCTAGCAACCGCCTAGCAACAGCATAGCAACCACCCAGAATACCCTAGCAACCGCCTAGCAATACCATAGCAACCACCCAGAATACCCTAGCAACCGCCTAGCAACCACCCAGAACACCCTAGCAACCAACCAGAATACCCTAGCAACCACCTAGCAACACCATAGCAACCACCCAGAACACCCTAGCAACCACCTAGCAACACCCTAGCAACCACCCAGAACACCCTAGCAACCGCCTAGCAACACCATAGCAACCACCTAAAACACCCTAGCAACCGCCTAGCAACCACCCAGAATACCCTAGCAACCGCCTAGCAACAGCATAGCAACCACCCAGAACACCCTAGCAACCGCCTAGCAACCACCCAAAACACCCTAGCAACCGCCTAGCAACCACCCAAGACACCCTAGCAACCACCCAGAACACCCTAGCAACCGCCTAGCAACACCATAGCAACCACCCAAACACCCTAGCAACCGCCTAGCAACCACTCAGAATACCCTAGTAACCGCCTAGCAACAGCATAGCAACCACCCAGAACACCCTAGCAACCACCTAGCAACCACCCAAAACACCCTAGCAACCGCCTAGCAACACCATAGCAACCACCCAAAATACCCTAGCAACCACTTAGCAACACCCTAGCAACCCCCTAGCAACCAACCAGAATACCCTAGCAACCACCTAGCAACAGCATAGCAACCACACAGAACACCCTAGAAACCGCCTAGTAACACCCTAGCAACCACCCAAAATACCTTAGCAACCACCTAACAACACCCTAGCAACCACCCAAAATACCCTAGCAACCGCTAAGCAAAACCCTAGCAACCACCCAGAACACCCTAGCAACCGCCTAGCAACCAACCAGAATACCCTAGCAACCACCTAGCAACACCATAGCAACCACCCAGAATACCCTAGCAACCGCCTAGCAACAGCATAGCAACCACCCAGAACACCCTAGCAACCGCCTAGCAACCACCCAAAACACCCTAGCAACCGCCTAGCAACCACCCAAGACACCCTAGCAACCACCCAGAACACCCTAGCAACCGCCTAGCAACACCATAGCAACCACCCAAACACCCTAGCAACCGCCTAGCAACCACTCAGAATACCCTAGTAACCGCCTAGCAACAGCATAGCAACCACCCAGAACACCCTAGCAACCACCTAGCAACCACCCAAAACACCCTAGCAACCGCCTAGCAACACCATAGCAACCACCCAAAATACCCTAGCAACCACTTAGCAACACCCTAGCAACCCCCTAGCAACCAACCAGAATACCCTAGCAACCACCTAGCAACAGCATAGCAACCACACAGAACACCCTAGAAACCGCCTAGTAACACCCTAGCAACCACCCAAAATACCTTAGCAACCACCTAACAACACCCTAGCAACCACCCAAAATACCCTAGCAACCGCTAAGCAAAACCCTAGCAACCACCCAGAACACCCTAGCAACCGCCTAGCAACCAACCAGAATACCCTAGCAACCACCTAGCAACACCATAGCAACCACCAAGAATACCCTAGCAACACCATAGCAACCACCCAGAACAGCCTAGCAACGCCCTAGCAACCACCAAGAATACCCTAGCAACAGCCTAGCAACCACCCAGAATACCCTAGCAACCGCCAAGCAACACCATAGCAACCACCAGGAATACCCTAGCAACCGCCTAGCAACCACCTAGTATACCCTAGCAACACCATAGCAACCACCCAGAATACCCTAGCCACCGCTTAGCAACACCATAGCAACCACCCAGAACAGCCTAGCAACCACCTAGCAATGCCCTAGCAACCACCAAGAATACCCTAGCAACTGCCTAGCAACTACCAAGAATACCCTAGCAACTGCCTAGTAACCACCCAGAACACCTTAGCAACTGCCTAGCAACACCATAGCAACCACCCAGAACACCCTAGCAACCACCTGGCAACAGCATCTTGCTAAAAACATGCTGGCAAACATGCTAATCAAGCTAGCATCATGATAGCAACATGCTAATCATGCTAGAATCATGCTAGCATCATGCTAATCAAGCTAGCATCATGTTAGCAACATGTTAATCATGCTAGCATTATGCTAGCATCATGCTAATCAAGCTAGCATCATGCTAGCAACATGCTAATCATGCTAGCATTATGCTAACAACATGCTAATCAAGCTAGCTTCATGCTAACAACATGCTAATCATGCTAACAACATGCTAATCAAGCTAGCATAATGCTAACAACATGCTAATCATGTTAGCATCTAGCTAAAAACATGCTAGCAAAATGCTAATCATGCTAGCATCTTGTTAAAAGCATGCTAGCAACATGCTAATCATGCTAGCATCATCCAACCAACATGCTAATCATGCTAACAACATGCTAATCCTGCTAGTATCATTCTAACAACATGTTAATCATAGTAAATCATGCTGGAATGTGGTAAATCGTAGTAAATCATCTTAGAAACATGGTAAATCGTGGTAAATAATGCTAAAATGTGGTATATCATGGTATCACAACATGTTAATTGTGTTAGCATCTGCCCAGTGGTGAATTTTGCCACTGCAAGCACCACTTCACATTTTCTTCAGGAAATGTACATTCTAGTTATTATTATTATTATTCTGGACAAAGTTTGGCGCGAAACTCGCCCCGCACCGTTTGTCACAGACCCCTGAGTGAAGTGTCAAATCGACCGGCTCATTGAGGAGAGGTGTGCTATGACTTTTCTAAGCGATCGGGTGTACGATGTTCGCACAGCGGACGAAAAAGCGGCCAAAAAAGTCCCCATTGACTTTACATTGGGCATTCTAAATAAATTCAAATCCCAACCGACGTTTTCACACACACACCACTCCAAAGGGCCTGACACCCCTGCGTCTCTCCCTCTCTCTCTCCCTCAGAGGATTTATATTATCAAGCAGCCAATAAGTAATGGCCTAAAATCTTCATAGCCACACCATAGCAACCAGTTTCA
Source organism: Vimba vimba (assembly GCA_022828995.1). NCBI lineage: Eukaryota > Metazoa > Chordata > Actinopteri > Cypriniformes > Leuciscidae > Vimba > Vimba vimba. The sequence goes on along the minus strand of CM040829.1, from coordinate 29,663,443 downwards.
GCACCCTAGCAACCACTAAGAGCTCCCTAGCAACCACCCTAAACCAAAAAAACAATTTTTTTTATTTTTTTTATATTTTTTAAAGCAATTTTACTCTCGTGGCCTTGCGATATCGCTCCATGCTTGTGCCTATTCGGCCATAGGCACGAGGCCGCAGGCCGAGTGCCGTACTGAAGGCACTCGCAACCACCCAGAACACCCTATTCGGCCATAGGCACGAGGCCGGAGGCCGAGTGCCGTACTGAAGGCACTCGCAACCACCCAAAACACCCTAGCAACTGCCTAGCAACCACCCAGAACACCCTAGCAATGTCTAGAAATGCTCTAGTAACCACCAAAAAACTCTAGCAACCACCCTGAACACCCTAGCAACTGCCTAGCAACCACCCAGAACACCCTAGCAATGTCTAGAAATGCTCTAGTAACCACCAAAAAACTCTAGCAACCACCCTGAACACCCTAGCAACTGCCTAGCATCCACCCAGAATACCCTAGCAACCGCCTAGCAACACCATAGCAACCACCCCGAATACCCTAGCAACCGCCTAGCAACACCATAGCAACCACCCAGAATACCCTAGCAACGCCCTAGCAACCACCCAGAATACCCTAGCAACCGCCTAGCAACACCATAGCAACCACCCAGAACACCCTAGCAACCACCTAGCAAAGCCCTAGCAACCACACAGAACACCCTAGCAACACCCTAGCAACCACCTGAACAACATGAATAAGCCATATCTCAGCACCAGAACATCGTACAGACATGTTTGTTGGCTCGTATGCAATCATGTACCACACTCTAGCAACCGAGTGGCGAGTTTTGCCACTGCAAGCACCACTTCACATTTTCTTCAGGAAATGTACATTCTAGTTATTAAGTTGGCTTGAGAGAGCCAACATATTGAAATCCTATTTAAACTTATTATTATTATTATTATTAAGTTGGCTTGAGAGAGCCAACATATTGAAATCCTATTTAAACTTATTATTATTATTATTATTATTATTATTCTTCTGACCGTAAAAATTTACAACTCAAACTCCTCCTAGAGCTTTAACTCCACATACTCCAAATTCGGCTCAGACGCTCAAACTGATCTGACTCGGTGTGCTATATCTTTTCAGACTGATCGGACTTACGGTTTTCCTAAAAATGACGATCAAAACTCGAAAAAACTCATTCAAAAACTCCCATTGACTTACATTGGGGAGTTCTAAAAAATTCAAACTGACAAAATTTAAATCTAAACACCTTGAAGACTAAACCAAACTGCCGTTCTATATACTATATGAGCCATTGAGACTCATTTAAACTAATGCACTCTAAACTCATACACTTATAAACTAATTAACTTATAAACTCATGAATTCATAGACTTATGAACTCTTAAACTCATAAATTAATAAACTCTGAACTCTTAAACTCATTTAAACTTATAAACTCTAAACTCATTAAAACTTATAAACTCTAAACTCATTTAAAAGTTATAAACTCTAAACTCAAAAACTCTTATACTTATAAACTCATCAATTTATACACTTATAAACTCTAAACTCATAAACTCTGAGTGTGTGTGTGTGTGTGTGTGTGTGTGTGTGTGTGTGAACACACACACACACACACACACACACACACACACACACACACACACACACACACACACTCTAAACTCATTTAAACTTATAAACTCAAAACTCAAAAACTCGTAAACTACTTTAAACTTCAAACCACTTTAAACTTCTTAAGTTTAAAGCTCCCAGCTCCCAAGCAACTCCATAGCAACCAAACTTGAGTACCCTAGCAACCGTTTTGCAAGACCTATATCTCTGTATCAGAACATCGTATAGAGATGAGGTTTGTCTCTTTTGACTCATGCTAGCAAACAGCACTTCCAACATGCTACACATGCTAGCAGTGAATAGCTACATGCTAATAGCGATTAGTTAAGTGCTATATCATGCCAAGATCATGCTATGAACTCTATAAATACTCCATAGTAACCATCTGTGACAACTACCAACCACCTAGCAACACCATAGCAACCGCCCAGAACACCCTAGCAACTGCCTAGCAACCGCCCAGAATACCTTAGCAACCGCCTAGCAACTCCATAGCAACCACCCAGAACACCCTAGCAACCGCCTAGCAACCACTCAGAATACCCTATCAACGGCCTAGCAACACCATAGCAACCACCCAGAATACCCTAGCAACCGCCTAGCATCACCATAGCAACCACCCAGAACACCCTAGCAACCGCCTAGCAACAGCATAGCAACCACCCAGAATACCCTAGCAACCGCCTAGCAATACCATAGCAACCACCCAGAATACCCTAGCAACCGCCTAGCAACCACCCAGAACACCCTAGCAACCAACCAGAATACCCTAGCAACCACCTAGCAACACCCTAGCAACCACCCAGAACACACTAGCAACCACCTAGCAACACCCTAGCAACCACCCAGAACACCCTAGCAACCGCCTAGCAACACCATAGCAAACACCCAAAACACCCTAGCAACCGCCTAGCAACCACCCAGAATACCCTAGCAACCGCCTAGCAACAGCATAGCAACCACCCAGAGCACCCTAGCAACCGCCTAGCAACCACCCAAAACACCCTAGCAACCGCCTAGCAACCACCCAAGACACCCTAGCAACCACCCAGAACACCCTAGCAACCGCCTAGCAACACCATAGCAACCACCCAAACACCCTAGCAACCGCCTAGCAACCACTCAGAATACCCTAGTAACCGCCTAGCAACAGCATAGCAACCACCCAGAACACCCTAGCAACCACCTAGCAACCACCCAAAACACCCTAGCAACCGCCTAGCAACACCATAGCAACCACCCAAAATACCCTAGCAACCACTTAGCAACACCCTAGCAACCGCCTAGCAACCAACCAGAATACCCTAGCAACCACCTAGCAACAGCATAGCAACCACACAGAACACCCTAGAAACCGCCTAGTAACACCCTAGCAACCACCCAAAATACCTTAGCAACCACCTAACAACACCCTAGCAACCACCCAAAATACCCTAGCAACCGCTAAGCAAAACCCTAGCAACCACCCAGAACACCCTAGCAACCGCCTAGCAACCAACCAGAATACCCTAGCAACCACCTAGCAACACCATAGCAACCACCCAGAACACCCTAGCAACTGCCTAGCAACACCCTAGCAACCACCCAAAATACCTTAGCAACCACCTAGCAACACCATAGCAACCACCCCGAACACCCTAGCAACCAGCCAAAATACCTTAGCAACCGCCTAGCAAAACCATAGCAACCACCCAGAACACCCTAGCAACCGCCTAGCAACCACCCAGAACACCTTAGCAACCCACTAGAAAACCCCCAACAACTTTTTAACTTTAAACTACTTTAAAGTTTAAACTAATTTAAACTTTAAACTACTTTAAACTTCAAACTAATTTAAAATTTAAACTACATTAAACTTTAAACTAATTTAAACTTTAAACTAATTTATACTTTAAGCTAATTTAAACTTCAAACTAATTTAAACTTTAAACTACTTTAAACTTCAAACTAATTTAAACTTTAAACTACTTTAAACTTTAAACTAATTTAAACTTTAAACTACTTTAAACTTTAAACTAATTTAAACTTCTTCAAACTTTCTGGTCCAAACTTTCTCAAGCCAACTTAAAGTTTGTCTCGACGAACTTTTGCATCTAGTTAAGTTGGCTTGGAGAGCCAACTTACTGAAATCCTATTTAAACTTATTATTATTATTATTATTATTCTTCTGAGACTAAAAATTTCTATATCAAACTCCTCCTAGAGCTTTAACTCTACATACTCCAAACTCGGCTCAGACACTCAAACTGATCTAACCAAGTGTGCTATATCTTTTCAGACTGATCGGACTTACGGTTTTCCTAAAAATGACGATCAAAACTCGAAAAAACTCATTCAAAAACTCCCATTGACTTACATTGGGGAGTTCTAAAAAATTCAAACCGACGAAAATTCAAATCAAAATACCTTGAAGACTAAACCAAACTGCCGTTCTATATACTATATGAGCTAATCTAATCTAATGAGAAACTAATCTTTCTCATTTTTTCTTTCTTTCTTTCTTTCTTTCTTTCTTTCTAACTAATCTTTCTTTCTTTCTTTCTTTTTTTCTTACTAATCTTTTTCTTTCTTTCTTTCTAACTAATCTTTTTCTTTCTTTCTTTCTTTCTTTCTTTCTTTCTTTCTTTCTTTCTTTCTTTCTTTCTTTCTTTCTAACTAATCTTTTTCTTTCGTTCTTTCGTTCTTTCTTTCTTTCTTTCTTTCTAACTAATCTTTTTCTTTCGTTCTTTCGTTCTTTCTTTCTTTCTTTCTTTCTAACTAATCTTTTTCTTTCTTTCTTTCTTTCTTTCTTTCTTTCTTTCTTTCTTTCTTTCTTTCTTTCTTTCTTTCTTTCTTTCTAACTAATCTTTCTTTCTTTCTGTCTTTCTTTCTTTCTAACTAATCTTTTTCTTTCTTTCTTTCTTTCTTTCTTTCTTTCTAACTAATCTTTCTTTCTTTCTTTCTTTCTAACTAATCTTTCTTTCTTTCTGTCTTTCTTTCTTTCTAACTAATCTTTTTCTTTCTTTCTTTCTTTCTTTCTTTTTCTTTCTTTCTTTCTTTCTAACTAATCTTTCTTTCTTTCTTTCTTTCTTTCTTTCTTTCTTTCTTTCTTTCTAACTAATCTTTCTTTCTTTCTGTCTTTCTTTCCTTCTTTCTTTCTTTCTTTCTAACTAATCTTTCTTTCTTTCTGTCTTTCTTTCTAACTAATCTTTTTCTTTCTTTCTTTCTTTCTTTCTTTCTTTCTTTCTAACTAATCTTTCTTTCTTTCTTTCTTTCTTTCTAACTAATCTTTCTTTCTTTCTGTCTTTCTTTCTTTCTAACTAATCTTTTTCTTTCTTTCTTTCTTTCTTTTTCTTTCTTTCTTTCTTTCTTTCTAACTAATCTTTCTTTCTTTCTTTCTTTCTTTCTTTCTTTCTTTCTTTCTTTCTTTCTAACTAATCTTTCTTTCTTTCTGTCTTTCTTTCCTTCTTTCTTTCTTTCTTTCTTTCTTTCTTTCTAACTAATCTTTCTTTCTTTCTTTCTTTCTAACTAATCTTTCTTTCTTTCTGTCTTTCTTTCTTTCTAACTAATCTTTTTCTTTCTTTCTTTCTTTCTTTCTTTTTCTTTCTTTCTTTCTTTCTTTCTAACTAATCTTTCTTTCTTTCTTTCTTTCTTTCTTTCTTTCTTTCTTTCTTTCTAACTAATCTTTCTTTCTTTCTGTCTTTCTTTCCTTCTTTCTTTCTTTCTTTCTAACTAATCTTTCTTTCTTTCTGTCTTTCTTTCTAACTAATCTCTTTCTTTCTTTCTTTCTTTCTTTCTTTCTTTCTTTCTTTCTTTCTTTCTTTCTAACTAATCTTTTTCTTTCTTTCTTTCTTTCTTTCTAACTAATCTTTCTTTCTTTCTGTCTTTCTTTTTTTCTTTCTTTCTAACTAAACTTTCTTTCTTTCTATCTAACTAATCCATCTTTCTTTCTAATTAATCTATCTTTCTTTCTAACTAATCTTTCTTTCTTTCTTTCTAGCAACTTTCTTCTTCTTTTAAAGAAGTTCTTTTAAACTACTTCAAACTTTGAACTACTTTAAGCTTTAAACAACTTTAAACTTCAAACTATTTTAAACTAATTTAAACTTCAAACTATTTTAAACTAATTTAAACTTCAAGCTAAGTTAAACTTTAAACTAACATACATAACTTATAACATAACTCTCACCCATTTAATTTAAACTAATGAACTCTAAACTCATACACTTATAAACTAATTAACTTATAAACTCATGAATTCATAGACTTATGAACTCTTAAACTCATAAATTAATAAACTCTGAACTCTTAAACTCATTTAAACTTATAGGGCCCTATCTTGCACCCAGCGCAATTGACTTTGTACACCGACGCATGTATCATTCCTATTTTGCACCCGCGCAAAGCGCGCTTTTCGCTCCACAAAAGCACGTCGCTAAACTAGGGAATGAACTTGCGCTCCCTGGGCGGTTCAGCGCAAAAAAGGAGGCGTGTTCCGGCGCAAACGTTCCTTCATGCTATTTTGCAGGTTTAGAAAACAATTGCGCCACTAACCAGGAAAAAATAGTTTAAAGTCAGTGGCGCGTTGCGCATGTTATTCATATGCTATTTTAAGGGCGCATGCTTGGCCATAATCAATGTAGCGTGTGCACAACGCGCATACACTTTGATTCTCTCATCTACACAGAAGCAGCAGTTTTCATTTTTGCAAATCATACATTATTATGATAGTAGATAGATAGATAGATAGATAGATAGATAGATAGACAATTTATTATAAAGCATACATCTAGCTTACACATTTACCCAAATTATCATACGCCTTTTTAACCGAAGTTAATTTGGGTGGGTTTCTCCATCCCCAACGTCCCTGACGAGAGCGTTGCTCTCCTTGGCTGTGAACCGCTCCTGGCGCGCGTCTGGCAAATCCGCCGTTATAATAGGAATCCGCTTTAGAACAAAGCGCGTCTGCTCTTAAAGGGAATGTGAGATGACGCTCTGATTGGTTTATTTCACGTTACGCCCAAACCACACCTATGAATAATGAAGCTACTTCAGACCAACCCATTTTAGATTTGCGCCTGGCGCATGAGTCATTTATCCCGCTGGGAAAATAGCAACAGCGCCAAGACCCGCCCACAAAGTTACTTGCGCTTTGCGCTTTGACACTTGCGTTTCAGATCGTTAAAATAGGGCCCATAAACTCTAAACTCATTTAAACTTATAAACTCTAAACTCAAAAACTCGTACACTTATAAACTCATCAATCTATACATTTATAAACTCTAAACTCATAAACTCTGAGTGTGTGTGTGTGTGTGTGTGTGTGTCTGAGTGAGTGTGTGAGAGAGAGTGTGTGTGTGTCTGTGTGTGAGCGTGTCTGTGTATGTGTGAGAGCGAGTTAGTGTGTGTGTGTATGTGCGTGTGTATGTGTGTGAGAGAGAGAGAGTGTGTGTGTGTGTGTGTGTGTGTGTGTGTGTGTGTGTGTGTGTGAGTGTATGTCCGTGAGTGAGTGTATGTGCGTGAGTGTGTGTGTGTGTGTGTGTGTGTGTGTGAGAGAGAGTTAGCGAGGGTGTGTATGTGAGAGAGTGTGTGTGTCTATGTGTGTGAGCGTGTCTGTGTATGTGTGAGAGCGAGTTAGTGTGTGTGTGTGTGTGTGTGTGAGACAGTGAGCATGTCTGTGTGTGTGTGTGTGTGTGTGTGTGTGTGTGTGTGTGTGAGTTAGTGAGGGTGTGTGTGTGTGTGTGTGTGAGTTAGTGAGAGTGTGTGTGTCTGTGTGTGAGTGTGTGTGTGTGTGAGTTAGTTTGTGTGTGTGTGTGTGTGTGTGAGAGAGTGTGTGTGTCTATGTGTGTGTGTATGTGCGTGAGTGTGTCTGTGTGTGTGTGTGTGTGTGTGTGTGTGTTAATGAGCTTGTCTGTGTGTGTGTGAGTGAGTTAGTGAGTGTGTGTGTGAGAGAGATAGTGTGTGTGTGTGAGAGAGAGTGAGAGTCTGTGCGTGCGTGCTTGTGTGTGTGTGTATGTCGAAAATTTAAATCTAAACACCTTGAAGACTAAACCAAACTGCCGTTCTATATACTATACGAGCCATTGAGACTCATTTAAACTAATGAACTCTAAACTCAAAACGTGTGTGTGTGTGTGTGTGTGAACAAAAACTCGTACACACTCATTTAAACTTATAAACTCTTAACTCAAAAACTTGTACACTTATAAACTCTAAACTCATATAAACTCTGAGTGTGTGTGTGTGTGAGAGAGAGTGTGTGTCTATGTGCGTGAGTGTGTGTGTGTGTGTGTGTGTGTGTGAGTTAATGAGCTTGTCTGTGTGTGTGTGAGTGAGTTAGTGAGTGTGTGTGTGAGAGAGATAGTGTGTGTGTGTGAGAGAGAGTGAGAGTCTGTGCGTGCGTGCTTGTGTGTGTGTGTGTATGTCGAAAATTTAAATCTAAACACCTTGAAGACTAAACCAAACTGCCGTTCTATATACTATATGAGCCATTGAGACTCATTTAAACTAATGAACTCTAAACTCAAAACGTGTGTGTGTGTGTGTGTGTGTGTGTGAGAGAGAGAGCGTGTGTGTCTATGTGTGAGTGTGTGTGTGTGTCTATGTGTGTGCGTGCATGTGTGAGTGTATGTGCGTAAGTGTGTATGTGTGTGAGAGAGAGTGTGTGTGAGTTAGTGAGTGTGTGTGTGTGAGTTAGTGAGCATGTCTGTGTGTGTGTGTGTGTGTGTGTGTGTGGGTGGGTGTGTGCGTGTGTGAGTATGTCCGTGTGAGAGTGTGAGAGAGAGAGAGAGAGAGAGAGAGAGAGAGAGAGAGCGAGAGAGAGAGAGAGAGAGAGAGAGAGAGAGAAAGAGAGTGTGTGTGTGTGTGTGTGTGTGAGTGTATGTGTCTATGTGTGTGAGTGTATGTGAGTTAATGAGCGTGTCTGTGTGTGTGTGAGAGCGAGTTAGTGTGTGTGTGTGAGTGTGTGCATTTATGAGTGTATGTGCGTGTGTGTATGTGTGTGAGAGAGAGTGTGTGTGAGTTAGTGTGTGTGTGTGTGAGTGTGTATGTGAGTGAGTTAGTGAGCATGTCTGTGTGTCTGTGTGCATGTGTGAGTGTATGTCCGTGAGTGTGTGTGTGTGAGTGAGTGAGTGTGTGCATGAGTGTGGGTGTATGTGCATAAGTGTGTGTGTGTGCGTGTGTGAGAGAGAGAGTTAGTGAGCGTGTCTGTGTGTAAAATTTAAACTAACAAACTCATCTATCGATCTACTTCAAACTAATTTAAACTTTAAACTACTTTAAACTTCAAACTACTTTAAACTTCAAAAACTACTTTACACTTCTTTAAACTTCAAACTAATTTAAACTTTAGACTAATTTAAACTTCAAACTAATTTAAACTTTAAACTACTTTAAACTTCAAACTTCTTCAAACTTTCTGGTCCGGCTTTCTCAAGCCAACTTAAAGTTTGTCTCGACGAACTTTTTAATCTAGTTATTATTATTCTTCTGACCGTAAAAATTTACAACTCAAACTCCTCCTAGAGCTTTAACTCCACATACTCCAAATTCGGCTCAGACACTCAAACTGATCTGACTCGGTGTGCTATATCTTTTCAGACTGATCGGACTTACGGTTTTCCTAAAAATGACGATCAAAACTCGAAAAAAGTCATTCAAAAACTCCCATTGACTTACATTGGGGAGTTCTAAAAAATTCAAACTGACAAAATTTAAATCTAAACACCTTGAAGACTAAACCAAACTGCCGTTCTATATACTATATGAGCCATTGAGACTCATTTAAACTAATGCACTCTAAACTCATACACTTATAAACTAATTAACTTATAAACTCATGAATTCATAGACTTATGAACTCTTAAACTCACAAATTAATAAACTCTGAACTCTTAAACTCATTTAAACTTATAAACTCTAAACTCATTAAAACTTATAAACTCTAAACTCATTTAAAACTTATAAACTCTAAACTCAAAAACTCTTATACTTATAAACTCATCAATTTATACACTTAAAAACTCTAAACTCATAAACTCTGAGTGTGTGTGTGTGTGTGTGTGTGTGTGTGTGTGTGTGTGAACACACACACACACACACACACACACACACACACACACACACACACACACACACACACACACACACACTCTAAACTCATTTAAACTTATAAACTCAAAACTCAAAACCTCGTAAACTACTTTAAACTTCAAACCACTTTAAACTTCTTAAGTTTAAAGCTCCCAGCTCCCAAGCAACTCCATAGCAACCAAACTTGAGTACCCTAGCAACCGTTTTGCAAGACCTATATCTCTGTATCAGAACATCGTATAGAGATGAGGTTTGGCTCTTTTGACTCATGCTAGCAAACAGCACTTCCAACATGCTACACATGCTAGCAGTGAATAGCTACATGCTAATAGCGATTAGTTAAGTGCTATATCATGCCAAGATCATGCTATGAACTCTATAAATACTCCATAGTAACCATCTGTGACAACTACCAACCACCTAGCAACACCATAGCAACCGCCCAGAACACCCTAGCAACTGCCTAGCAACCGCCCAGAATACCTTAGCAACCGCCTAGCAACTCCATAGCAACCACCCAGAACACCCTAGCAACCGCCTAGCAACCACTCAGAATACCTTAGCAACGGCCTAGCAACACCATAGCAACCACCCAGAATACCCTAGCAACCGCCTAGCATCACCATAGCAACCACCCAGAACACCCTAGCAACCGCCTAGCAACAGCATAGCAACCACCCAGAATACCCTAGCAACCGCCTAGCAATACCATAGCAACCACCCAGAATACCCTAGCAACCGCCTAGCAACCACCCAGAACACCCTAGCAACCAACCAGAATACCCTAGCAACCACCTAGCAACACCATAGCAACCACCCAGAACACCCTAGCAACCACCTAGCAACACCCTAGCAACCACCCAGAACACCCTAGCAACCGCCTAGCAACACCATAGCAACCACCTAAAACACCCTAGCAACCGCCTAGCAACCACCCAGAATACCCTAGCAACCGCCTAGCAACAGCATAGCAACCACCCAGAACACCCTAGCAACCGCCTAGCAACCACCCAAAACACCCTAGCAACCGCCTAGCAACCACCCAAGACACCCTAGCAACCACCCAGAACACCCTAGCAACCGCCTAGCAACACCATAGCAACCACCCAAACACCCTAGCAACCGCCTAGCAACCACTCAGAATACCCTAGTAACCGCCTAGCAACAGCATAGCAACCACCCAGAACACCCTAGCAACCACCTAGCAACCACCCAAAACACCCTAGCAACCGCCTAGCAACACCATAGCAACCACCCAAAATACCCTAGCAACCACTTAGCAACACCCTAGCAACCCCCTAGCAACCAACCAGAATACCCTAGCAACCACCTAGCAACAGCATAGCAACCACACAGAACACCCTAGAAACCGCCTAGTAACACCCTAGCAACCACCCAAAATACCTTAGCAACCACCTAACAACACCCTAGCAACCACCCAAAATACCCTAGCAACCGCTAAGCAAAACCCTAGCAACCACCCAGAACACCCTAGCAACCGCCTAGCAACCAACCAGAATACCCTAGCAACCACCTAGCAACACCATAGCAACCACCCAGAACACCCTAGCAACTGCCTAGCAACACCCTAGCAACCACCCAAAATACCTTAGCAACCACCTAGCAACACCATAGCAACCACCCCGAACACCCTAGCAACCAGCCAAAATACCTTAGCAACCGCCTAGCAAAACCATAGCAACCACCCAGAACACCCTAGCAACCGCCTAGCAACCACCCAGAACACCTTAGCAACCCACTAGAAAACCCCCAACAACTTTTTAACTTTAAACTACTTTAAAGTTTAAACTAATTTAAACTTTAAACTACTTTAAACTTCAAACTAATTTAAACTTTAAACTACATTAAACTTTAAACTAATTTAAACTTTAAACTAATTTAAACTTTAAGCTAATTTAAACTTCAAACTAATTTAAACTTTAAACTACTTTAAACTTCAAACTAATTTAAACTTTAAACTACTTTAAACTTTAAACTAATTTAAACTTTAAACTACTTTAAACTTTAAACTAATTTAAACTTCTTCAAACTTTCTGGTCCAAACTTTCTCAAGCCAACTTAAAGTTTGTCTCGACGAACTTTTGCATCTAGTTCTTATTATTATTATTCTGGACAAAGTTTGGCGCGAAACTCGCCCCGCACCGTTTGTCACAGACCCCTGAGTGAAGTGTCAAATCGACCGGCTCATTGAGGAGAGGTGTGCTATGACTTTTCTAAGCGATCGGGTGTACGATGTTCGCACAGCGGACGAAAAAGCGGCCAAAAAAGTCCCCATTGACTTTACATTGGGCATTCTAAAAAAATTCAAATCCCAACCGACGTTTTCACACACACACCACTCCAAAGGGCCTGACACCCCTGCGTCTCTCCCTCTCTCTCTCCCTCAGAGGATTTATATTATCAAGCAGCCAATAAGTTATGGCCTAAAATCTTCATAGCCACACCCTAGCAACCAGTTTCAGCACCCTAGCAACCACTAAGAGCTCCCTAGCAACCACCCTAAACCAAAAAAAAACATTTTTTTATTTTTTTTATATTTTTTAAAGCAATTTTACTCTCGTGGCCTTGCGATATCGCTCCATGCTTGTGCCTATTCGGCCATAGGCACGAGGCCGCAGGCCGAGTGCCGTACAGAAGGCACTCGTTATTAAAGATTTTAAGAACTCTATAAAAACTCCATAATAACCATATTTGACAACTACCAACCACCTAGTAACACCATAGCAACTAACAAAAACACCTTAGCAACCACCCTGAACACCCTAGCAACGTCTAGAAATGCTCTAGTAACCACAAAAAACTCTAGCAAGCACCCAGAACACCCTAGCAACTACCTAGCAACCACCCAGAACACCTAGCAACCACCCAGAACACCCTAGCAACTGCCTAGCAATGCCCTAGCATCCACCCAGAATACCATAGCAACTGCCTAGCAACACCATAGCAACCACCCAGAACACCCTAGCAACCACCTAGCAACGCCCTAGCAACCACCAAGAATACCCTAGCAACTGCCTAGCAACCACCCAGAACACCTTAGCAACCACCTAGTAACACCATAGCAACTAACAAAAATACCTTAGCAACCACCCTGAACACCCTAGCAACGTCTAGAAATGCTCTAGTAACCACCAAAAAACTCTAGCAACCACCCAGAACACCCTAGCAACTGCCTAGCAACCACCCAGAACACATAGCAACTGCCTAGCAACCACCCAGAACACCTAGCAACTGCCTAGCAACGCCCTAGCATCCACCCAGAATACCATAGCAACCCCATACCAACCACCCAGAATACCCTAGCAACTGCATAGCAACGCCCTAGCAACCATCCAGAATACCCTAGCAACCACCTAGCAACACCATAGCAACCACCCAGAATACCCTAGCAACCGCCTAGCAACACCTAGCAACCACCCAGAACACCCTAGCAACTGCCTAGCAATGCCCTAGTATCCACCCAGAATACCATAGCAACTGCCTAGCAACACCATAGCAACCACCCAGAACACCCTAGCAACCACCTAGCAACGCCCTAGCAACCACCAAGAATACCCTAGCAACTGCCTAGCAACCACCCAGAACACCTTAGCAACTGCCTAGCAACACCATAGCAACCACCCTGAACACCCTAGCAACCACCTGGCAACAGCATCTTGCTAAAAACATGCTAGCAAAATGCTAATCAAGCTAGCATCATGCTACCAACATGCTAATCAAGCTAGCATCATGCTAGCAAAATGCTAATCATGCTAGCATTATGCTAACAACATGCTAATCAAGCTATCACCATGCTAGCAACATGCTAATCATGCTAACAACATGCTAATCAAGCTAGCATCATGTTAGCAACATGCTAATCATGCTAACAACATGCTATTCAAGCTAGCATCATGCTAGCAACATGCTAATAAAGCTAGCATCATGCTAACAACATGCTAATCAAGCTAGCATCATGCTAGCATCATGCTAATCATGCTAGCATTATGCTATCAACATGCTAATCAAGCTAGCAAAATGCTAGCAACATGCTAATCATGCTAGCAACATGCTAATCAAGCTAGCATTAGGCTACCAACATAATAATAAAGCTAGCATTATGCTAACAACATGCTAATCAAGCTAGCATAATGCTAGCATCATGCTAATCAAGCTAGCAACATGCTAATCATGCTAGCATTATGCTAGCAACATGCTAATCAAGCTAGCATCATGCTAGCAACATGCTAATCATGCTAGCAACATGCTAATCATGTTAGCATCTAGCCAAAAACATGCTAGCAACATGCTAATCATGCTAGCATCTTGTTAAAAGCATGGTAGCAACATGCTAATCATGCTAACAACATGCTAATTCTGTTAGCATCATTCTAACAACATGTTAATCATAGTAAATCATGCTGGAATGTGTTAAATCGTAATAAATCATCTTTATTAAGTGATTAATAAATCAACTAACAAAAACACCATAGCAACCACCTTGAACACCCTAGCAACGTCTAGAAATGCTCTAGTAACCACAAAAAACTCTAGCAAGCACCCAGAACACCCTAGCAACTGCCTAGCAACCACCTAGAACACCTAGCAACTGCCTAGCAACCACCCAGAACACCTAGCAACCACCCAGAACACCCTAGCAACAGCCTAGCAATGCCCTAGTATCCACCCAGAATACCATAGCAACTGCCTAGCAACACCATAGCAACCACCCAGAACACCCTAGCAACCACCTAGCAACGCCCTAGCAACCACCAAGAATACCCTAGCAACTGCCTAGCAACCACCCAGAACACCTTAGCAACTGCCTAGCAACACCATAGCAACCACCCAGAACACCCTAGCAACCACCTGGCAACAGCATCTTGCTAAAAACATGCTGGCAACATGCTAATCAAGCTAGCATCATGCTAGCAACATGCTAATCAAGCTAGCATCATGTTAGCAACATGCTAATCATGCTAGCAACATGCTAATCAAGCTAGCATCATGCTAGCAACATGCTAATCATGCTAGCATTATGCTAGCAACATGCTAATCAAGCTAGCATCATGCTAGCAACATGCTAATCAAGCTAGCATCATGCTAGCAACATGCTAATCATGCTAGCAACATGCTAATCAAGCTAGCATAATGCTAACAACATGCTAATCATGTTAGCATCTAGCTAAAAACATGCTAGCATCATGCTAATCATGCTAGCATCTTGTTAAAAGCATGCTAGCAACATGCTAATCATGCTAGCATCTTGTTAAAAGCATGTTAGCAACATGCTAATCATGCTAGCATCTTGTTAAAAGCATGCTAGCAACATGCTAATCATGCTAGCATCTTGTTAAAAGCATGCTAGCAACATGCTAATCATGCTAGCATCATCCAACCAACATGCTAATCATGCTAACAACATGCTAATCCTGCTAGTATCATTCTAACAACATGTTAATCATGCTGGAATGTGGTAAATCGTAGTAAATCATCTTAGAAACATGGTAAATCGTGGTAAATAATGCTAAAATGTGGTATATCATGGTATCACAACATGTTAATTGTCTTAGCATCTGCCCAGTGGTGAATTTTGCCACTGCAAGCACCACTTCACATTTTCTTCAGGAAATGTACAGTCTAGTTAGTGGTGCTTTTTTAAAAGCATCACTATTGTTATTGCTCATACTTATTAATGGTGCTTGCTGAAAGCAAGGCATCATTAGTGTTCTCTTGCATACTTATTAGTGGTGCTTTTTTGAAAGCATCACTATTGTTATTGCTCATACTTATTATTCTTCTTATTATTCTGGACAAAGTTTGGCGCGAAACTCGCCCCGCACCGTTTGTCACAGACCCCTGAGTGAGGCATCAAATCGAGCGGCTCATTGAGGAGAGGTGTGCTATGACTTTTCTAAGCGATCGGGTGTACGATGTTCGCACAGCGGACGAAAAAGCGGCCAAAAAAGTCCCCATTGACTTTACATTGGGCATTCTAAAAAAATTCAAATCCAAACCGACGTTTTCACACACACACCACTCCAAAGGGCCTGACACCCCTGCGTCTCTCCCTCTCTCTCTCCCTCAGAGGATTTATATTATCAAGCAGCCAATAAGTTATGGCCTAAAATCTTCATAGCCACACCCTAGCAACCAGTTTCAGCACCCTAGCAACCACTAAGAGCTCCCTAGCAACCACCCTAAACCAAAAAAAAACATTTTTTTTTTTTTTAAATATTTTTTAAAGCAATTTTACTCTCGTGGCCTTGCGATATCGCTCCATGCTTGTGCCTATTCGGCCATAGGCACGAGGCCGCAGGCCGAGTGCCGTACTGAAGGCACTCGTTATTAAAGATTTTAAGAACTCTATAAAAACTCCATAGTAACCATATTTGACAGCTACCAACCACCTAGTAACACCATAGCAACTAACAAAAACACCTTAGCAACCACCCTGAACACCCTAGCAACGTCTAGAAATGTTCTAGTAACCACAAAAGACTCTAGCAAGCACCCAGAACACCCTAGCAACTGCCTAGCAACCACCTAGAACACCTAGCAACTGCCTAGCAACCACCCAGAACACCCTAGCAACTGCCTAGCAATGCCCTAGCATCCACCCAGAATACCATGGCAACTGCCTAGCAACACCATATCAACCACCCAGAACACCCTAGCAACGCCCTAGCAACCACCAAGAATACCCTAGCAACTGCCTAGCAACCACCAATAATACCCTAGCAACTGCCTAGCAACCACCCAGAACACCTTAGCAACTGCCTAGCAACACCATAGCAACCACCCAGAACACCCTAGCAACCACCTGGCAACAGCATCTTGCTAAAAACATGCTGGCAACATGCTAATCAAGCTAGCAACATGCTGGCAACATGCTAATCCTGCTAGCAAACATGCTAATCAAGCTACATTCATGCTAATCAAGCTAGCATCATGCTAGCAACATGCTAATCATGCTAGCATTATGTTACCAACATGCTAATAAAGCTAACATCATGTTAACAACATGCTAATCAAGCTAGCATCATGCTAGCAACATGCTAATCATGCTAGCATTATGCTAGCAACATGCTAATCAAGCTAGCATCATGCTAGCAACATGCTAATCAAGCTAGCATCATGCTAGCAACATGCTAATCAAGCTAGCATAATGCTAGCAACATGCTAATCATGCTAGCATCTAGCTAAAAACATGCTAGCAAAATGCTAATCATGCTAGTATCTTGTTAAAAGCATGCTAGCAACATGCTAATCATGCTAGCATCATCCAACCAACATGCTAATCCTGCTAGCATCATTCTAACAACATGTTATTCATAGTAAATCATGCTGGAATGTGGTAAATCGTAGTACATCATCTTAGAAACATGGTAAATCGTGGTAAATAATGCTAAAATGTGGTATATCATGGTATCACAACATGAAAATTGTGTTAGCATCTGCCCAGTGGCGAATTTTGCCACTGCAAGCACCACTTCACATTTTCTTCAGGAAATGTACATTCTAGTTATTCTTCTTCTTATTATTATTATTCTGGACAAAGTTTGGTGCGAAACTCGCCCCGCACCGTTTGTCACAGACCCCTGAGTGAGGCGTCAAATCGAGCGGCTCATTGAGGAGAGGTGTGCTATGACTTTTCTAAGCGATCGGGTGTACGATGTTCGCACAGCGGACGAAAAAGCGGCCAAAAAAGTCCCATTGACTTTACATTGGGAGTTCTAAAAATATTTGAATCCCAACCGACGTTTTCACACACACACCACTCCAAAGGGCCTGACACCCCTGCATCTCTCCCTCTCTCTCTCCCTCAGAGGATTTATATTATCAAGCAGCCAATAAGTTATGGCCTAAAATCTTCATAGCCACACCCTAGCAAGCAGTTTCAGCACCCTAGCAACCACTAAGAGCTCCCTAGCAACCACCCTAAACCAAAAAAAAACATTTTTTAATTTTTTTTTATTTTTTAAAGCAATTTTACTCTCGTGGCCTTGCGATATCGCTCCATGCTTGTGCCTATTCGGCCATAGGCACGAGGCCGCAGGCCGAGTGCCGTACTGAAGGCACTCGTTATTAAAGATTTTAAGAACACTATAAAAACTCCATAGTAACCATATTTGACAACTACCAACCACCTAGTAACACCATAGCAACTAACAAAAATATCTTAGCAACCACCCTGAAAACCCTAGCAACGTCTAGAAATGCTCTAGTAACCACCAAAAAACTCTAGCAACCACCCAGAACACCATAGCAACTGCCTAGCAACCACCCAGAACACCTAGCAACTGCCTAGCAACCACCCAGAACACCTAACAACTGCCTAGCAACCACCCAGAACACCCTAGCAACTGCCTAGTAATGCCCTAGCATCCACCCAGAATACCATAGCAACTGCCTAGCAACACCATAGCAACCACCCAGAACACCCTAGCAACCATCTAGCAACGCCCTAGCAACCACCAAGAATACCCTAGCAACTGCCTAGCAACCACCAAGAATACCCTAGCAACTGCCTAGCAACCTTAGCAACTGCCTAGCAACACCATAGCAACCACCCATAACACCCTAGCAACCACCTGGCAACAGCATCTTGCTAAAAACATGCTAGCAACATGCTAATCATGCTAGCATCATGCTAACAACATGCTAATCAAGCTAGCATAATGCTAGCAACATGCTAATCATGTTAGCATCATGCTAGCAATATGCTAATCAAGCTAGCATCATGCTAATCAAGCTAACATCATGCTAGCAACATGCTAATTATGCTAGCATAATGCTAGCAACATGCTAATCAAGCTAGCAACATGCTAATCATGCTAGCATTATGCTAACAACATGCTAATCAAGCTAGCAACATGCTAATCATGCTAGCATTATGCTAATCATGCTAGCATTATGCTAGCAACATGCTAATCAAGCTAGCATCATACTAGCAACATGCTAATCATGCTAGCAACATGCTAGCAACATGCTAATAAAGCAAGCGTAATGCTAGCAACATGCTAATCATGTTAGCATCTAGCTAAAAACATGTTAGCAAAATGGTAATCATGCTAGCATCTTGTTAAAAGCATGCTAGCAACATGCTAATCATGCTAGCATCATCCAACCAACATGCTAATCATGCTAGCAACATGCTAATCATGCTAGCATCATTCTAACAACATGTTAATCATAGTAAATCATGCTGAAATGTGGTAAATCGTAATAAATCATCTTAGAATCATGGTAAATCGTGGTAAATAATGCTAAAACGTGGTATCTCATGGTATCACAACATGGTAATTGTGTTAGCATCTGCCCAGTGGCGAATTTTGCCACTGCAAGCACCACTTCACATTTTCTTCAGGAAATGTACATTCTATTTATTCTTATTATTCCACACAAAGTTTGGCGCGTAACTCGCCCCGCACCGTTTGTCACAGACCCCTGAGTGAGGCGTCAAATCGAGCGGCTCATTGAGGAGAGGTGTGCTATGACTTTTCTAAGCGATCGGGTGTACGATGTTCGCACAGCGGACGAAAAAGCGGCCAAAAAAGTCCCATTGACTTTACATTGGGAGTTCTAAAAATATTTGAATCCAAACCGACGTTTTCACACACACACCACTCCAAAGGGCCTGACACCCCTGCGTCTCTCCCTCTCTCTCTCCCTCAGAGGATTTATATTATCAAGCAGCCAATAAGTTATGGCCTAAAATCTTCATAGCCACACCCTAGCAACCAGTTACAGCACCCTAGCAACCACTAAGAGCTCCCTAGCAACCACCCTAAACAAAAAAAAAACATTTTTTTATTTTTTTTATATTTTTTAAAGCAATTTTACTCTCGTGGCCTTGCGATATCGCTCCATGCTTGTGCCTATTCGGCCATAGGCACGAGGCCGCAGGCCGAGTGCCGTACTGAAGGCACTCGTTATAAAAGATTTTAAGAACTCTATAAAAACTCCATAGTAACCATCTTTGACAACTATCAACCACCTAGTAACACCATAGCAACTAACAAAAACACCTTAGCAACCACCCTGAACACCCTAGCAACGTCTAGAAATGCTCTAGTAACCACAAAAAACTCTAGCAACCACCCAGAACACCCTAGCAACTGCCTAGCAACCACCTAGAACACCTAGCAACTGCCTAGCAACCACCCAGAACACCCTAGCAACTGCCTAGCAATGCCCTAGCATCCACCCAGAATACCATAGCAACTGCCTAGCAACACCATAGCAACCACCTAGCAACGCCCTAGCAACCACCAAGAATACCCTAGCAACTGCCTAGCAACCACCAAGAATACCCTAGCAACCACCCAGAACACCTTAGCAACTGCCTAGCAACACCATAGCAACCACCCAGAACACCCTAGCAACCACCTGGCAACAGCATCTTGCTAAAAACATGCTGGCAACATGCTAATCAAGCTAGCATCATGCTAGCAACATGCTAATCAAGCTAGCATCATGCTAGCAACATGCTAATCAAGCTAGCATCATGTTAGCAACATGCTAATCATGCTAACATTATGCTAGCAACATGCTAATAAAGCTAGCATCATGCTAACAACATGCTAATCAAGCTAGCATAATGCTAGCATCATGCTAATCAAGCTAGCATCATGCTAGCAACATGCTAATCATGCTAACATTATGCTAGCAACATGCTAATCAAGCTAGCATCATGCTAGCAACATGCGAATCATGTTAGCA
>CM040829.1:29630522-29638022 GCA_022828995.1 Vimba vimba | reverse complement strand
CTTAAGTTTAAAGCTCCCAGCTCCCAAGCAACTCCATAGCAACCAAACTTGAGTACCCTAGCAACCGTTTTGCAAGACCTATATCTCTGTATCAGAACATCGTATAGAGATGAGGTTTGGCTCTTTTGACTCATGCTAGCAAACAGCACTTCCAACATGCTACACATGCTAGCAGTGAATAGCTACATGCTAATAGCGATTAGTTAAGCGCTATATCATGCCAAGATCATGCTATGAACTCTATTAATACTCCATAGTAACCATCTGTGACAACTACCAACCACCTAGCAACACCATAGCAACCGCCCAGAACACCCTAGCAACTGCCTAGCAACTGCCCAGAATACCTTAGCAACCGCCTAGCAACACCCTAGCAACCACCCAGAATACCCTAGCAACCGCCTAGCAACACCATAGCAACCACCAAAACACCCTAGCAACAGCATAGCAACCACCCAGAACACCCTAGCAACCGCCTAGCAACACCATAGCAACCACCCAAAATACCTTAGCAACCGCCTAGCAACATCATAGCAACTACCCAGAATACCCTAGCAACCGCCTAGCAACCACCCAAAATACCCTAGCAACCACCAATAATACCCTAGCAACCACCTAGCAATATCATAGCAACCACCCAAAAGACCCTAGAAACCACCCAAAATACCCTAGCAACCACCCAGAAAACCCTAGCAACCACCCAGAACACCCTAGCAACCGCTTAGCAACACCCTAGCAACCACCCAGAACACCCTAGCAACCGCCTAGCAACGATCCAGAATACCCCAGCTACCACCTAGCAACCACCCAGAACACCTTAGCAACCCACTAGAAACACCCTAGCAACTTTTTAACTTTAAACTACTTCAAACTTTAAACTACTTTAAACTTCAAACTAATTTAAACTTTAAACTAAATTAAACTTCAAACTACTTTAAACTTTAAACTAAATTAAACTTCAAACTTCCTTAAACTTTAAACTAAATTAAACGTTAAACTAAATTAAACTTCAAACTACTTTAATCTTCAAACTACTTTAAACTTTAAACTTTCCAGTCCAAACTTTCTCAAGCCAACTTAAAGTTTGTCTCGACGAACTTTTTAATCTAGTTAATGGTGCTTGCTGAAAGCAAGGCATCATTAGTGTTCTCTTGCATACTTATTATTATTAGTGGTGCTTTTTTGAAAGCATCACTATTGTTATTGCTCATACTTATTATTCTTATTATTATTATTATTATTATTATTCTGGACAAAGTTTGGCGCGAAACTCGCCCCGCACCGTTTGTCACAGACCCCTGAGTGAAGTGTCAAATCGACCGGCTCATTGAGGAGAGGTGTGCTATGACTTTTCTAAGCGATCGGGTGTACGATGTTCGCACAGCGGACGAAAAAGCGGCCAAAAAAGTCCCCATTGACTTTACATTGGGCATTCTAAAAAAATTAAAATCCCAACCGACGTTTTCACACACACACCACTCCAAAGGGCCTGACAGCCCTGCGTCTCTCCCTCTCTCTCTCCCTCAGAGGATTTATATTATCAAGCAGCCAATAAGTAATTTCCTTAAATCTTCATAGCCACACCCTAGCAACCAGTTTCAGCACCCTAGCAACCACTAAGAGCTCCCTAGCAACCACCCTAAACCAAAAAAAAAATTTTTTTGTATTTTTTTGTATTTTTTAAAGCAATATTACACTCGTGGCCTTGCGATATTGCTCCATGCTTGTGCCTATTTGGCCATAGGCACGAGGCCGCAGGCCGAGTGCCGTACTGAACCACCAAGAACACCCTATTCGGCCATAGGCACGAGGCCGCAGGCCGAGTGCCGTACTGAAGGCACTCGCAACCACCCAGAACACCCTAGCAACTGCTTTTTTTTTAAAAATTAAAGCAATATTACACTCGTGGCCTTGCGAAATTGCTCCATGCTTGTGCCTATTCGGCCATAGGCACGAGGCCGCAGGCCGAGTGCCGTACATAAGGCACTCGCAACCACCCAGAACACCCTAACAACTGTCTAGCAACCACCCTAGAACACCTAGCAACTGCCTAGCAACCACCCAGAACACTCTAGCAACGCCCTAGCATCCACCCAGAATACCATAGCAACTGCCTAGCAACACCATAGCAACCACCCAGAACACCCTAGCAACCACCTAGCAACGCCCTAGCAACCACCAAGAATACCCTAGCAACTGCCTAGCAACCACCAAGAATACTCTAGCAACTGCCTAGCAACCACCCAGAACACCTTAGCAACTGCCTAGCAACACCATAGCAACCACCCAGAACACCCTAGCAACCACCTGGCAACAGCATCTTGCTAAAAACATGCTGGCAACATGCTAATCATGCTAGCAACATGCTAATCATGCTAGCATCATGCTAGCAAAATGCTAATCAAGCTAGCATCATGCTAGCAACATGCTAATCAAGCTAGCATCATGCTAGCAACATGTTAATCAAGCTAGCATCATGCTAGCAACATGCTAATCATGCTAGCATCATGCTAGCAAAATGTTAATAAAGTTAGCATCATGCTAGTAACATGCTAATCAAGCTAGCATCATGCTAGCAACATGCTAATCATGTTAGCATTACGCTAACAACATGCTGATCAAGCTAGCATCATGCTAGAGACATGCTAATCATGCTAGCATTATGCTAACAACATGCTAATCAAGCTAGCATAATGCTAGTAACATGCTAATCATGTTAGCATAATGCTAGTAACATGCTAATCATGTTAGCATCTAGCTAAAAACATGTTAACAAAATGCTAATCATGCTAGCATCTTGTTAAAAGCATGCTAGCAACATGCTAATAATGCTAGCATCATCCAACCAACATGCTAATCATGCTAGCAACACGCTAATCATGTTAGCATTATGATAGCAACATGCTGATCAAGCTAGCATCATGCTAGAGACATGCTAATCATGCTAGCATTATGCTAGCATAATGCTTATCAAGCTAGCATAATGCTAGTAACATGCTAATCATGTTAGCATCTAGCTAAAAACATGCTAGCAAAATGCTAATCATGCTAGCATCATCCAACCAACATGCTAATCATGCTAACAACATGCTAATCATGCTAGCATCATTCTAACAACATGTTAATCATAGTAAATCATGCTGGAATGTGGTAAATCGTAGTAAATCATCTTAGAATCATGGTAAATCGTGGTAAATACTGCTAAAGTGTCATGCTGTCATGTATATCATGGTATCACAACATGGTAATTGTGTTAGCATCTGCCCAGTGGCGAGTTTTGCCACTGCAAGCACCACTTCACATTTTCTTCAGGAAATGTACATTCTAGTTATTATTCTTATTCTTATTATTATTCTGGACAAAGTTTGGCGCGTAACTCGCCCCGCACCGTTTGTCACAGACCCCTGAGTGAGGTGTCAAATCAACCGGCTCATTGAGGAGAGGTGTGCTATGACTTTTATAAGCGATCGGGGGGGCGGTGCTCGCCCCAGGGGCGAAAAAGCGGCCAAAAAAGTCCCATTGACTTAACATTGCGACGAACTTTGACCACTCATAGCTCTGAGCGAGGATTTCTCAAAAACGTGTGATTTGCCACATTTGAAGAGGCTGACAGGCTCTGTAAGAACATACCTCACAATGGGGTAAAAGTTGCACCCCTGGGGGGCAGGAGCGTCCCAAATTTTCCCATTGACTTACAATGGTGTAGGACGGCCCATGAAATGGGCCGTCCTACACATTGCATAGAGATTTTGTATTGAACGTAGCTCTTGATCACAGTGTCGTAGAGACAAGGGGGCGGGCTCATTTTACTCAGACGACCAATCAGTCTCTCAGGCTCATTGTGAAGCTATCAAGCCATGCCCTAGCAACCATTTAGAGCACCTTAGCAACAAGTCCCATAGACTTCCATTGAAAGAGATCAAAGGGATATCTCCGGACTGAATTGTCATAGAAACACAAGGGTGGTCTCGTTTCACTCAGGGCAGCAAACGGCCAATCATGAATCACATCAACACTTCCTAGCCCCTCCCTAGCAACCATTGTCGAGCACCTTAGCAACCAAAATCCAAAGAGGGATATCTTCCATTCTGAATGTCACAGAGGCATGGGAGTTGGTTTATATCATTCATAGTGACAAGAAGCCTTTGCAGTTTCATCATTGGCAGCTGCCAAGCAACTCCATAGCAACCAAACAGAGTACCCTAGCAACCATTTTACAAAACCTATATCTCTGCATCAGAACATCATAAAGAGATGGGGTTAAGACAAGTTTGACTCAGAGCAGCAAACAGCCATTCATGAGACACCACAACACTTGCTAGCCCCGCCCTAGCAACCATTGTCAAGCACCTTAGCAACCAAAATTCATAGAGGGATATCTTTCATTCTAAATGTCACAGAGGAATGGGAGTTGGTTTATATCATTCATACTGACAAGCAGCCTTTAGAGTTTCATGATTGGCAGCTGCCAAGCCACTCCCTAGCAACAAAACAAAGTACCTTAGCAACCATTTTGCAAGACCTATTTCTCTGCATCAGAACATCGTATAGAGATGGGGGTTGGCTCTTTTGACTCATGCTAGCAAAGAGGAATTCCAACATGCTACACATGCTAGCTGTGAATAGCTACATGCTAATAGCGATTAGGTAAGTGCTAATCATGCCAAGAAAATGCTAAGAACTCCAATAGTAATCATCAGTGACAACTACCAACCACTTAGTAACACCATAGTAACCACCCATAATACCTTAGCAACCACCCTGAACACCCTAGCAACTGCCTAGCAACTCCCTAGCAACCACCCAAAATACCCTACCAACCATCTAGCAACACCATAGCAATCACCCAGAACACCCTAGCAACACCCTAGCAACCACCCAGAATACCCTAGCAACTGCCTAGTAACGCCCTAGCAACCACCAAGAATACCCTAGTAACCGCCTAGCAACCAACCAGAATACCCTAGCAACCGCCTAGCAACACCATAGCAACCACCCAGAATACCCTAGCAACTGCCTAGCAACACCCTAGCAACCACCCAGAATACCCTAGCAACCGCCTAGCAACAACATAACAACCACCCAGAACACCCTAGCAACTGCCTAGCAACATCCTAGCAACCACCCAGAATACCCTAGCAACCGCCTAGCAACACCATAGCAACCACCCAGAATACCCTAGCAACCGCCTAGCAATGCCCTAGCAACCACCCAAAATACCCTAGCAACCGCCTAGCAACACCATAGCAACCACCGAGAACACCCTAGCAACTGCCTAGCAACGCCCTAGCAACCACCAGGAAAACCCTAGCAACCACCCAGAATACCCTAGCAACCGCCTAGCAACGCCATAGCAACTGCCAAGCAACCACCCAGAACACCCTAGCAACTGCCTAGCAATGCGAAGCATCCACCCAGAATACCCTAGCAACCACCCAGAACACATAGCAACTGCCTAGCAACCACCCAGAACATCGTACAGACATGGTTGTTGGCTCGTATGCAATCATGTACCACACTCTAGCAACCGAGTGGCGAGTTTTGCCACTGCAAGCACCATTTCACATTTTCTTCAGGAAATGTACATTCTAGTTATTATTCTTATTATTCCACACAAAGTTTGGCGCGTAACTCGCCCCGCACCGTTTGTCACAGACCCCTGAGTGAGGCGTCAAATCGAGCGGCTCATTGAGGAGAGGTGTGCTATGACTTTTCTAAGCGATCGGGTGTACGATGTTCGCACAGCGGACAAAAAAGCGGCCAAAAAAGTCCCATTGACTTTACATTGGGAGTTCTAAAAATATTTGAATCCCAACCGACGTTTTCACACACACACCACTCCAAAGGGCCTGACACCCCTGCGTCTCTCCCTCTCTCTCTCCCTCAGAGGATTTATATTATCAAGCAGCCAATAAGTTATGGCCCAAAATCTTCATAGCCACACCCTAGCAACCAGTTTCAGCACCCTTACAACCACTAAGAGCTCCCTAGCAACCACCCTAAACCAAAAAAAAACATTTTTTTATTTTTTAAATATTTTTTAAAGCAATTTTACTCTCGTGGCCTTGCGATATTGCTCCATGCTTGTGCCTATTCGGCCATAGGCACGAGGCCGCAGGCCGAGTGCCGTACAGAAGGCACTCGTTATTAAAGATTTTAAGAACTCTATAAAAACTCCATAGTAACCATATTTGACAACTACCAACCACCTAGTAACACCATAGCAACTAACAAAAACACCTTAGCAACCACCCTGAACACCCTAGCAACGTCTAGAAATGCTCTAGTAACCACAAAAAACTCTAGCAAGCACCCAGAACACCCTAGCAACTGCCTAGCAACCACCTAGAACACCTAGCAACTGCCTAGCAACCACCCAGAACACCTAGCAACCAACCAGAACACCCTAGCAACTGCCTAGCAATGCCCTAGTATCCACCCAGAATACCATAGCAACTGCCTAGCAACACCATAGCAACCACCCAGAACACCCTAGCAACCACCAAGAATACCCTAGCAACTGCCTAGCAACCACCAAGAATACCCTAGCAACTGCCTAGCAACCACCCAGAACACCTTAGCAACTGCCTAGCAACACTATAGCAACCACCCAGAACACCCCTAGCAACCACCTGGCAACAGCATCTTGCTAAAAACATGCTGGCAACATGCTAATCAAGCTAGCATCATGCTAGCAACATGCCAATCAAGCTAACATCATGTTAACAACATGCTAATCATGCTAGCATCATGCTAGCAACATGCTAATCATGCTAGCATTATGCTACCAACATGCTAATAAAGCTAACATCATGCTAACAACATGCTAATCAAGCTAGCATAATGCTAGCATAATGCTAATCAAGCTAGCATCATGCTAGCAACATGCTAGCATTATGCTAGCAACATGCTAATCAAGCTAGCATCATGCTAGCAACATGCTAATCATGCTAGCAACATGCTAATCAAGCTAGCATAATGCTAATCAAGCTAGCATCATGCTAGCAACATGCTAATCATGCTAGCATAATGCTAATAATGCTAGCATTAGGCTACCAACATGCTAATAAAGCTAGCATCATGCTAACAACATGCTAATCAAGCTAGCATAATGCTAGCATCATGCTAATCAAGCTAGCATCATGCTAGCAACATGCGAATCATGCTAACATTATGCTAGCAACATGCTAATCAAGCTAGCATCATGCTAGCACCATGCTAATCATGCTAGCAAAATGCTAATCATGTTAGCATCTAGCTAAAAACATGCTAGCAACATGCTAATAATGCTAGCATCTTGTTAAAAGCATGCTAGCAAAACATGCTAATCATGCTAGCATCATCCAACCAACATGCTAATAATGCTAACAACATGCTAATCCTGCTAAAATCATTCTAACAACATGTTAATCATAGTAAATCATGCTGGAATATGTTAAATCGTAATAAATCATCTTAGAAACATGGTAAATCGTGGTAAATAATGCTAAAATGTGGTAT
>CM040829.1:29623022-29625522 GCA_022828995.1 Vimba vimba | reverse complement strand
CAAACTTTCTGGTCCGGCTTTCTCAAGCCAACTTAAAGTTTGTCTCGACGAACTTTTTAATCTAGTTATTATTATTATTATTCTTCTGACCGTAAAAATTTACAACTCAAACTCCTCCTAGAGCTTTAACTCCACATACTCCAAATTCGGCTCAGACGCTCAAACTGATCTGACTCGGTGTGCTATATCTTTTCAGACTGATCGGACTTACAGTTTTCCTAAAAATGACGATCAAAACTCGAAAAAACTCATTCAAAAACTCCCATTGACTTACATTGGGGAGTTCTAAAAAATTCAAACTGACAAAATTTAAATCTAAACACCTTGAAGACTAAACCAAACTGCCGTTCTATATACTATATGAGCCATTGAGACTCATTTAAACTAATGCACTCTAAACTCATACACTTATAAACTAATTAACTTATAAACTCATGAATTCATAGACTTATGAACTCTTAAACTCATAAATTAATAAACTCTGAACTCTTAAACTCATTTAAACTTATAAACTCTAAACTCATTAAAACTTATAAACTCTAAACTCATTTAAAACTTATAAACTCTAAACTCAAAAACTCTTATACTTATAAACTCATCAATTTATACACTTATAAACTCTAAACTCATAAACTCTGAGTGTGTGTGTGTGTGTGTGTGTGTGTGTGTGTGTGTGTGTGTGTGTGTGTGTGTGTGTGTGTGTGTGTGTGTGTGTGTGTGTGTGTGAACACACACACACACACACACACACACACACACACACACACACACACACACACACACACACACACTCTAAACTCATTTAAACTTATAAACTCAAAACTCAAAAACTCGTAAACTACTTTAAACTTCAAACCACTTTAAACTTCTTAAGTTTAAAGCTCCCAGCTCCCAAGCAACTCCATAGCAACCAAACTTGAGTACCCTAGCAACCGTTTTGCAAGACCTATATCTCTGTATCAGAACATCGTATAGAGATGAGGTTTGGCTCTTTTGACTCATGCTAGCAAACAGCACTTCCAACATGCTACACATGCTAGCAGTGAATAGCTACATGCTAATAGCGATTAGTTAAGTGCTATATCATGCCAAGATCATGCTATGAACTCTATAAATACTCCATAGTAACCATCTGTGACAACTACCAACCACCTAGCAACACCATAGCAACCGCCCAGAACACCCTAGCAACTGCCTAGCAACCACCCAGAATACCTTAGCAACCGCCTAGCAACTCCATAGCAACCACCCAGAACACCCTAGCAACCGCCTAGCAACAGCATAGCAACCACCCAGAATACCCTAGCAACCGCCTAGCAATACCATAGCAACCACCCAGAACACCCTAGCAACCAACCAGAATACCCTAGCAACCACCTAGCAACACCATAGCAACCACCCAGAACACCCTAGCAACCACCTAGCAACACCCTAGCAACCACCCAGAACACCCTAGCAACCGCCTAGCAACACCATAGCAACCACCCAAAACACCCTAGCAACCACCTAGCAACCACCCAGAATACCCTAGCAACCGCCTAGCAACAGCATAGCAACCACCCAGAACACCCTAGCAACCGCCTAGCAACACCATAGCAACCACCCAAACACCCTAGCAACCGCCTAGCAACCACTCAGAATACCCTAGTAACCGCCTAGCAACAGCATAGCAACCACCCAGAACACCCTAGCAACCACCTAGCAACCACCCAAAACACCCTAGCAACCGCCTAGCAACACCATAGCAACCACCCAAAATACCCTAGCAACTACTTAGCAACACCCTAGCAACCGCCTAGCAACCAACCAGAATACCCTAGCAACCACCTAGCAACAGCATAGCAACCACACAGAACACCCTAGAAACCGCCTAGTAACACCCTAGCAACCACCCAAAATACCTTAGCAACCACCTAACAACACCCTAGCAACCACCCAAAATACCCTAGCAACCGCTAAGCAAAACCCTAGCAACCACCCAGAACACCCTAGCAACCGCCTAGCAACCAACCAGAATACCCTAGCAACCACCTAGCAACACCATAGCAACCACCCAGAACACCCTAGCAACTGCCTAGCAACACCCTAGCAACCACCCAAAATACCTTAGCAACCACCTAGCAACACCATAGCAACCAGCCAAAATACCTTAGCAATCGCCTAGCAAAACCATAGCAACCACCCAGAACACCCTAGCAACCGCCTAGCAACCACCCAGAACACCTTAGCAACCCACTAGAAAACCCCCAACAACTTTTTAACTTTAAACTACTTTAAAGTTTAAACTAATTTAAACTTTAAACTACTTTAAACTTCAAACTAATTTAAACTTTAAACTACATTAAACTTTAAACTAATTTAAACTTTAAGCTAATTTAAACTTCAAACTAATTTAAACTTTAAACTACTTTAAACTTCAAACTAATTTAAACTTTAAACTACTTTAAACTTTAAACTAATTTAAACTTTAAACTACTTTAAACTTTAAACTAATTTAAAC